>CABFVX010010479.1:0-13889 GCA_902151425.1 Timema shepardi | reverse complement strand
AATATAAGATCTTCTCTATATGTTGTTTTCAGGAACCACCTGTGGTTAATTACAATATAAGATCTTCTCTATATGTTGTTTTCAGGAACCACCTGTGGTTAATTACAATATAAGATCTTCTCTATATGTGGTTTTCAGGAGCCTCCTGTGTTAATATACGCCACTAAAAGTGATGGAACACTAACTACAAGGGGTTATTTTGGCAAAGTGTGGAATATCTTAGAGAAGAGAATACACTTTTTGTGAGTATACATTAATAATGGTAACCAAACATTGAATTATTTTCTAGCAACGAATGGAAATCATAATACTTATTTCTGAGTTGGTACAATTATGGTTGGTTTCATTGTACCTCATTGATGTGTCAACACAGCTGAGCACTCATGTAAAATATTTGGATCTTGGGGCTATAACTGAGCTTGCATATTAGTGGATATATTTCAATAATAATTACTAACACAATGTATTTCATTATTAGTTAGTTCCCAAACTTAGCCCTAGGCAATGGCGACCAACAGTGGCCACTAATAGCCTATCTATTATCGGTACTCGGAGAGTAGGTGGATGTATGTGGACTAGTGCAATTAATGAGGTAGTATCGACAGACACAAATATAGCATTATGTAAAAGTGTGTTGACGCCAACATTGTTGTATATAAGTGAGCGGGGGTTAGTCAGGAGAAACGTGAAAGCGGTGAATGCGGTTGAAGGGAGAAAAATAAAAAATGTATGTGGAAAAACTCGTATGGACAGAGCTAGTAATGAATGGGTGCTTATAGAGTGTGGTTTGAAAGGTGATCCAATTGGTCAATGTGAAAGAGGCGTCCTATGTGTGTTTGGTTGGTTTATTTGTCCTCCTTCCTGACAGCGGTTGGATCCCAAGACTCCCCCGACTCCTGCGCGTATACTAAATGGTGCGCTGTACTCAGGGAAGGTCCGGGAGGACATCTACCATTGAGGCAATGCCTTTATTTAAACATATTACAATTTACAAGAGTACACATTTATATGTCAGGTACATCAAACTATGTCATCACTTGGATGAGATCTGGATTGGTTCACAGTTCCAGTAGCGATCTCCTTCAGGCAGTGTTTAGTTCATACTTTACCTAAAAGGTATCCAGCTGTATTGTCCTCATCTAGTTCATGACGAACAGATGTAATCAGCACAGTTGTGTATTGGTGAACACTAAGCTCTTCCCAGTAGTAAATCCGTACAGCAATGCAGTATTGTCTACCCTAACTCAAATGACCCCTGGGTCCAACTAACGCCGGACCCGGAAAATGGCCATGACGGTAGTGAACATCTCCTCCGTGTTGTTTTATAGGGCTTCGTTCAATTCCTTCATAACCGAGGATTGCCGGTCTGGTGAGAAGGCCGCCGCCGTCCAAGGAGGTGTGTCAGGAAAAACTGTTACAAGAGTTAACGGGGCCTTTTACCATCTACTCCGGCACCATTTCGGTGTCCCCAGCTCTGGATATAGGATATAGAAGGATATAGTTAAAAGATGTAATGTTAATTCAAGATGCAGATCTCGGTCCTGAGCTACATGCTAAGAATCGAGATAAATAGTTTAAATAAACAAATATCAAATGTCTCCAGCAGGCGCAGTGCTAAATAAAGAAGTAGTGCTAGATGAACGTGGGCTACGACGTAGCCTGGACATTAAAGACTACAAGCAATCCAGCTTATGTATCCCATGATCCTCTCAAGGTCTTTCAGTCACCAAGAGTATAAACCTTAGAAACTCCAACGAAACATAGCCATGATACCAAATAGAATTTAGATGATTAATACATTTAAATGTACATGAAGGAATTTAGCTAGTAATGCTGATGTGGGATCTTGAAAATGTGGTTCAGATAATTTCTAAATTTGCTTTGAGTGGGTGGGCTGGTTGCCAATGGTATTTATAAAGAAGGAAAGCTTTTTTTTTATTGATGAAGTTAGAGGGAGGCTACTACCATCAAGCTAGCAATCCTATTCCTTCAGGCCTATTGATGATACATGGAGATTCTTGTCTCATATATACTATATTTTGGATCATATAAAATAAGATGGTGATTGGCCTTGTTTGGTATATGGCGGATTGGCTACAGGCTTGGATGAGAATGAGTTGGGTCAATTGCACGACTTATTGATAAAACCACTCGGCTGGTTCAGTTGGATTCTGTAGTCAAGTTCAACCTCATAGAGGTCCACGTTTGTGATGCGCTCTTGGGTTAGTTGGTTGCAGTGTAGTGCGAGTGGAGTGTGAAACGGGGGGGGGATTATATTTTATTATGGTCTAGTACAGTGGATCTCAGAGTGGGGTCCCTAAGGCTCGTACAGGAGGTCCAGAAAATATTACAGGGAATCCCTAACATATCTTTATTTATTTTATAATATTATGAAATGTTATATAAAAGGGTAAATTTCTGTTATCTACTAAACATAAAGGAAATGCCTTCCGATATCAAATCCTGGCAAGAAGTGATGCTAAAAAGTGGGGGGTCGTCCAAGCCTCTTGTGCCCGAATCTTTGAGAGGAGAATTTGGAAACTCACTTTTATATTAGTTTGCTCGTCAGCTGGCACAAAGCACTTGCAAAAAAAAAAACTGAAACATTTTATGCCTTTTTCGATGACTTATTTGTGCGTGAGAGCCTTTCCTGCTTTTTGTGGTGTGAAAAAATGTTAAATGAAATGGTCTTAGTGTTGAATGAGATGGAGGAGGTGGTCACTGAAATTGCTACACATTCCAATTATATTTTTAAATGAAATGGTCTTAGTGTTGAATGAGATGGAGGAGGTGTTCACTGAAATTGCTACACATTCCAATGATATTTTAAATGAAATTGTCTTAGTGTTGAATGAGATGGAGGAGGTGTTCACTGAAATTGCTACACATTCAAATTATATTTTAAATGAAATGGTCTTAGTGTTGAATGAGATGGAGGAGGTGTTCACTGAAATTGTTACACATTCCAATGATATTTTAAATGAAATGGTCTTAGTGTTGAATGAGATGGAGGAGGTGTTCACTGAAATTGCTACACATTCCAATGATATTTTAAATGAAATGGTCTTAGTGTTGAATGAGATGGAGGAGGTGTTCACTGAAATTGCTACACATTCCAATGATATTTTAAATGAAATGGTCTTAGTGTTGAATGAGATGGAGGAGGTGGTCACTGAAATTGTTACACATTCCAATGATATTTTAAATGAAATGGTCTTAGTGTTGAATGAGATGGAGGAGGTGTTCAATGAAATTGCTACACATTCCAATGATATTTTAAATGAAATGGTCTTAGTGTTGAATGATATGGAGGAGGTGTTCAATGAAATTGCTACACATTCCAATTATATTTTAAAGTCACACAAGCAGTTCTATTCTTAACCTAAATAATTTTCAGTGTTTATATGTAAAATACATAATACATATTAAATTTATTTTTATTTTTATTGTAATTATATTTATATTAAAATATATTATGACTTAACTTATCTCTATGACATATTATAAATTTATTAATACAGTTTTTGTAACATTTATCCTATACCAAGGGGTTCACGAATGAGCTGTTCCCTGGTTAGAGGGTCCACGTGACTAAGACGTTTGAGAACCACTGGTCTAGTGCGTCTGTGAAGTCCTTGAATCTTGGGGTTTTAATTATGTTGATTACAGGGTCTCGGTTTATTACCCTTTGTGCAATTCGAGCCATTATGTTGGAGATTTGACTCGGAATGATTTTTTCTCTCGGTTGTCACGTATATTTTTGTGTTGTATGCAAAGGTGAGGGTAGTAGTTATTGACCGTCTGTCCGTCAAAGGATGGTATGCAGGCCTGAGTAGTGAGAATAGCTGATACTCTATATACTTGGCCCGAACATCTGATTGTATACCAACTAGTAAGGCCGTTTCTCACCAGGTGTTAAGTGGTGGGAGAAAAGGCGTGTCTGGTAAGTAGTACAAGAGGGGAGTACGGGGTTTACAGCCTCGTCAACGTTTGTAGAAATTTCTAGCTAGATCAGCCTCAATCTGGGGCACGCTAATATTCCTTAGAAGATACATAAAATAATAATAAGAAATGTATACATCTTGATTATTTAATGATACTAACTAAATAATCGAGGCCAGATTTAGGGCTAGCCACGATAAACCCGCACGTAGATACCATCATTTTCTTCTCTCTCCCTCTCTTTCTCTCTTTCTTTGAAGTGGAATATAGAATATGTAAAACTCACATTATGTACCAACAACTTTGGGGGAACAAAGTTGATGAAAAGTTATATCTGGGGGGACGCAAATAAAAATATGGTCAAAACTGAGTGTGCATTATCGCTGTATCCGGGCAGGCGGTGCATACCTTATCGCAATCCGTGGTCTCAAGTACTGGATGGTTTCAAATCCCCCCAGCACGTCAGTGCTGATCCGCGCATGTGCTGACTTTAAGAGCCTATATTCTTATAGCTAAGCCATGGTGGGATTATGTAGAGTGTTTTGGAAGCTTGTAGAACATTGTGCTGTAAACTACACCTCCCCGGCAGGAGCACGCTTTAGGGATGCCCAGAGCATCCCTTTTGCCGTATTTTACCATTTCTCACCGAGACGATCATAGCTTACGTCATCGCAATTTTACTGAACCTTGAGTGTGTTATAAACACAACTATGGTTCCTTCCCGTTCAGTAAACAACTTGCCCTATAATCCAATGTATAAAAATTCCGTACCTACGATTATGTGGGTGGTTGATCGAATGATTTTCTAGGAGGAGTGAACAGCTTACTAACACAGTTTTATCAAATGACAACACAAATAATCTGCTCCTGGACCTTATACTAATACAAAGGAAGATATACCTTGCATGGTTCCACTATTATGTAACCATCAATAGATCTCTACGATGCACACGTGTTCTCTTTGTATGGTCGTTCTAATAATTACATTAAGGCCGGGGAGAGACTAGCGTTCATAATGCTGTGACAAGGTTTCTCTAGTGTATTGCATTGTTTCATATCAGAGGGGTCAGACTAACTTCCTGAACGCTGACGCAGTTTTGTAAACGCAGATGGTTGCGTTTCTCGTCCGTTGCCACTCACTTGAAATGCTCCCAATACCCCGTCAGATCAGTGTTCGTGTCGCAGTCTCTTTCCAGTTTTGGAGCCGTGTACACATTGACCGTGGCCATGTTTTACACAGAATTGTTTATAAGCTAAGTTCATCGTAGAGATGCACTGTGGAGTTTAAAAAACACAAACTATGCCCACAGGGGTGGCAAGGGAAAACTGTGGATGGAAGTGGATGTCACTGCTTTCCAAGACTGCCTCTCTATATTTCCTTTTACGTTGAAACACAGCAAATCAAACCTCCCTGCACTCATTATGTAGCACACTAAATATAGGTCTTGATGTTCACGTATGAAACTGTCCAGCCTGCAGCTGTTTATAGGGTGCACACCAAGGTTCAGAACTTTCATCTATGTCATATGACTTGATACAGCAGATCATCTCCTCTAAATATTCGACATTTTCCTACAGACAGAGACCGAGGTACCTGCGCTTGATACGCCAGCTAACACCTCCTGGCGACCAGCCATACTTGCGTTTCTGTTGCAGCTTTCAGAACGCTATTCTGTCCCTGGCCTGAGGTACCAAACGACATGACACTAAGATAGTGCAACCATTTTCCCATCAACATTACATGGGGGACGTTATTCATAATGTTCTACTCTATTTTTAATATAGTTCGCTGTTCAACGCCCCAGTAAAATAGAATGTGATACACCATATGTTGTTTTATGTCTAATCTAGGACTTATTTCAAGGTGCCCACCGACATGGCTTGGGGTACACTTGAGAATGGATCGTGGAATGGGATGGTGAAGATGGTTCATAGCAATCAGGTGGACATCGCCATTAGCGAGTTCACAATGACGAAAAATAGACTCGATGTGGTGGACTATACTATGCCACTTCTCTTTAAAAGGTAATGGTGGATGTACTTTTTCAACATTGTCGGGAGAAATAATTTGATTTGAATCATTAAAGATTATAAAGTTCTAATTAATACATATTTATGTTTTAAATAAATAATATTTCTATAAAAACATACCATATATTACGCGCTTCGTGGGAATTCTTTAGTTTTTAGTATTGCATGTGACTTGAGGAACTCGATTACTCTTTCCCTAGTTAATATTACCTAGAGGCAGGGATTTTGGGGCACTTGACCCCTTCTGTTTGGTTTTGGGGACGATGCTTCTATCTTAAGCCACCCTTAATATTTAATATCTATATCCAAAAAGGGTATTATGTAATACAATACTGTATAAAATATCCTACCTCCTTTTAATTTTGAAGATAAAGATTAAATTTTTACATCTTTTCTAATATGCATATTATTATTTGCCACTTCTAGTACAACATACAATATAACAATAAAAAATAATGCCAACAGTACCTTACGTTATTTCTTAGAATTATTGCTATAGCAATGGTAGATAGGGTTGTGTCTGACAGCTCAATAATTTATAAAACTACTATACTATTATTTATTCATACGTGAAGTCATGGTATATGCAGCTTTCCCCTTTTGTTAGGTAATATTTACTTCGGTAATGTAGTTTAAATAATTTACAAGGTTGAGTACAAAAAAGGTTTTCAATTTCTAAACCACCATATTATTATTATTAATATATTTTATGGCAAAGAAAGGCGTTAAAAAATGCTACATCGAAGAATAAAACACTTTTCAAATAGTTTTTATAGTCATCCAGTGTTTAAAAACTTTCCCTGGTCTTCCCTTACTCTGACACACTTGTGAGGGGCTTCTGCTCAGTTTGAATTTACACCTTCAAGATTACAAATTTGTTTGTGTGGGTAGTGTTCTGACTACTTTTAAATGATTAAATTTAATCCAGCCCAATTTGTAACAAATATGACTTTCAAACCCAACGATAATCCTGTACTGTTGGTCTAGACAACACAGATCGGGAAAGAGTTATTAAACTTGCTACGGAAGACGGATCATTTTATCGAAAGGCCACCAAGAGCCGCTTGAGTTGTTCGCCTGCATTGGGAAGCTATTTAATCCTTTTATTTCTTAAAGGGGCTGTTTTTATCTTTATTTTTTTCTTAAAATGTGATTATTATAATAGAAAAGATGATTATATGTTTTAAATGTTCTAAGTAGAGATGGGACGATACCGGTTTTTCAATTCCGGTTCTTTATTTAAAGAAAATTTTGCCATTTATATAATAGATTAAAAGTTGGGTAGCGAGTATTATGTCTATAATCATTTGAATTGAAGAAGACAGTGCCAGAAGGGAGTATGGGGACTCCAAGAATACATTTTTTTTTAAATAGTGCTGTAATAATTATTTGTGGAAGTTAAAAATCACATAAATTCAGTAATTTCTTTAGTTCGGTAATAGTAACACCAACATTTGAAGAAGAACATGTTTTGCCACATATTAGGGGTATTTCTATAGTGAACCTGCTAAAGTATCAATGACATAACCGTCCGTTTAGGTAAGCAGTTGCTTGTTTAGTGAAGAATATAAACGAAGATTTACTCTTTTCAACCTGTCAACCTTTGTGGAGGGAATATAATCCCACAATCATCTGAGACTAAAGAGCTTTCTTTGTGAACAATTATTCCTTATTAAAAGGAGCTTAGATCCAAAGGGCTAACTATCCCGTAATTAATACAATTTTTCGTGAAATAATAAAGGAATCCATGTTGCATTTTACAAGCGTCACTTTTATATCTATCTTGGAAACTGTTAATGGTTTTGTCTAAATAACACATAGCTTGGTTTTGAAAAAAATTATATTCCATTTATAAATCTTATAACTAATTATTTAACATTAATCAAAACTTGATTAAATTGTATTCAATCACTCTATTTTTATCTTTATATGATGGGTCTAACTGCAAAACTCACATTCTCCACTTTTGGTCGAAAGTGAGTTATTTATATGTGCTTGTTGCTCATGTTGGCCTGCAAGTATATCAAGTGGTTATAAGAAGCAAAACTCACATTCTCATATATAAAGCCAGTGCTTAAAATTGGACATAGATGCAAAACTAAGATTCTCCGTGAAAAATATAGTCTAAAGCAGTGGCGTAATTACGGCAATTCATACGTTGCAGCTTCATCCGGCCCCTTAGGGACACCAACATACCACAGAGAGGCAAGACGCAATAAGCGCACCTAACAAATATCGAAAAATTAGTGTTTCTTTTTCTCTCACCAACAGTGTTGCTGAGCTTATCTGATGAGGAGGTAAGAAAAATGCTCTCAAACTACGACAGCAGTATTTTAATGACTTGTCAGAAAATTCATCTCTCCAGTTGTTGCTTTTCATCAAAACTTTGAAACCAGAAATTGAAAAAATCAGCACTATACGACAGCTTGCCAAACTTGCTTTAGTCAAGTTTTCAGAAATGAGCTCCAGTTATCCTCATATTTGCTCACTTAAAAACTTCTTTTTGACAATTCCTATTACGGTAGCAACAGTAGACAGGGCATTTTCTAAGTTAAAAATAATCGATAATTACCTGCGAAACACCAGGAAAATAATCTTATGTCGCAGCTAGCCCTCCTCAACATAGAAGCAGAGACGGCAGGAATGATGGACGTCTGAGCCCTGACTGAAGATGTTGCTTCTATCAAGTCGCAGAAGAAGAAATTTTAAACATGCAGTATTATGTAAATAAGCGTATTTTCAGAAACACTCGTTTCATGTTTAGCATTATATTTAATTTGACCTGGGAATGGGGGGAGTTGTTCTGATGTCAATGTTTGCATCCGGACCTTTGGTTTGTAGTCACGGCACTGTTCTAAAGCATATAACTCTGCAAACCAGTGAAGAGGTGACAAATTAGAGAAAATAATCTGGAGATAAATACTTTATTCGTAACCCTGCTAAAGGAATGGTTCCAGTTTACTATCAGACCTTTTTGAACTGTTTGTATGTACCTATCCAAGTTTAGGATGGATCGTATTGCACAAAACTTCTACAATACTGGCGATATTGCAAAGGAAAGGTAAGGTGGTGATACAAATGGTGAAAGGTTTAATTTTAAATGATAAAACTTTGAATAATTCTTAAATAAGCTAAATTGTAGTGAAACTCACAATTGCGCAAACATGTCTGGGAGGAAATACCTCCCTTCAGAGTTAAATATAAGAATATAATGGAGGATGTACATGACAGAAACAGAAGAAGAACCCCTGCAGTGGAAAGAGCCAAACTTTTGCTATATTTTCAACAGGAAGTACAATATAGGAGTTGGTACACTGAGGAGGGAAGTATGCTCTACTTGCTTAGAGCTAGGCGAAAAAAAAAGAGAAAAATAAACTTATAACAGAGAAAAGAGTTCATAAGTTGAGATATCGAGCATTTTATGGACTACTTAAAGAAGATGACGAAAATATATTGATAATCTCATTTGATTATGAAAAAACCAGTCACTTCTTAAACTCCCTGACCAAGCAACCTACTACAGCTGACAGGTATATTTAAACAACTTTTATGTTGCTAAAGGCCAATCAAAATCAAAATTAACAAAGTAAAATGTAACTGCTTACGTGTGGACTGAAAACGAGTTTCGCAAAGATGCCAACGAAGTCTCCTCCTGTTTGTTCTAATTCTTGAATTCTATTGATATGACCCCTATACCATCGTGAGACTGTAGCGATGGCTGTGGGGGTCAGAACAAAAACACGATTTTAACCAGCATGGTCAGCTATTGGTTTATTAATGCACTAGGAAATATTAAAGAAGTTAAATTAGTATTTTCAATTACGGGACACAGCTTCATACCGCTTGATCGCATATTTGGGAATATCGAAAACAGTGGCTTATTCTGAGAAAAATTAATAGGTATGCTGTACTCTAAAAGTAGCAACGGAGATTTGGGGGCCGAGGACCCTCAACCACCGCTGTCCAAGAACGTCAAGGGATATATTTGAAGATGTGTCCATATAGAATAGTGGTTCACGAACATTTATTAATTATCTTTAACTGTATTCTATCTTAGGAAATTTTGAACGCCCCCTCACCAACACCCATATTTTCTCTTATTTTATTCATCCAAGCACAAAGATACAATTTACCTAACAGTGAAGGCTTATTTGTAACTACCAGTTTAATCTCATCAAAGCAACTTTTTTAAATTCCTTATCAAGTTAATGATTTCAAAGGTATTTTATCAATTTTAATCAATAATAAACCAGGATATAGAAACAACTATGGATTATGCTCAAAATACAGTGTATATAACACATATTTTGTTAGAAAATATAAAATAATAATGTAACCTTGTTACAACCTAATGTGGAAGAAATGGTTTCACTCACCAAAGCCAGCCCTTGTTGATGCTGTTGACGTAATACGACTGCACTTCAAATAAACCCGAGAAACACTCCGCTGGACTATCACCATTCTACTGAGCCGGTCTTCGAGCCTCGCTGCTGGCCGTGTTGGCGACTCCCCCCTCCCTTCTTCCAGACAAATGAACTTCACTGAGCATGTGCAGTGCGCGTTCAAAAAACTTCTAAGAACTGAGCTGTGCGTGTGACTGGTGTTCTTTTGCCTACGTGTATGTTCTGGAAACTTCCCCCTACCAACCTATCCGCGCTCTGGGAGCACATATCATCATGATATATAAATGGTCAGAGTTCAGAGAAGAAACACGCATTGCACTCTGGACTTTAAGAGGTAAAGGCCTATTCATTATGTAGGCTCGTCGCATTATTCAAAATTCTCTTTGGCTATAACTATTTGCTTTTCAAAATTAAACATCTCGTACACTCGTACGGGTCTTATGCCCATTGTTTGCATTAACAAACTATTATTGTTATAGTTGGGATATTTTATTGTTATCATATTGAATTATATTTATGTTAGTTAACCTTGAGGCCGCGAGCCAGATGAGACTTCTTTCCATGTGCAGAACTATTATTGTTAAAGTTGGGATATTTTATTGTTATCACCTTGAATTATATTTATGTTAGTTAACTTAGGGACCGCAAGTCACACGGGGCTACAATCCTTTTATGGGGTTTTATCAATATGGTTAGGAAATCCCTTTGGTACCACCTTACAAATATTTTGGTTTGTAAACCTTAGGGCCGTTAGGCTGTGCATGTAGTCAGGGGTCGCTGGATTGGCTTTACAACCATATTAGTGGTTACAAGTTTTGTTCTCTCAGCCTTAGTCTTAGGCAAGGATTTGTTCTTGTTTTTCCATGGTTAAAACCATACCTTGACAGGAGACCAATTTAATTATGGTATATTGGCATTGATGGACGATGCCATTGTGGGCACCTAACGATGGGGCCACCAGCCTTTTATTATTGGATTAGCGCCCTTCTGGCCCTGGCGGGTTTTGGTATGCTTTTGTCCTTGGGCTTCGCCCTAGTTTTGTACTAATTGTTTGGTCCCTCTCCCTCATTGAGGTGTATAATGTTTTGTACTAATTGTTTTGTCCCTCTCCCTCATTGAGGTGTATCATGTTTTCGCTTATTAAATGTATAACTCTCTTGTACCTACCACTGTGTATCATTTGTTTGGGGAAATGATTGGGATAGGCTACAATAAATAATTTTTAAAAATAATTCTACTCAAGAGCAAACGGCGAATCAAATTATACTGAAATTATAATTATGAGTATTGATATTTTTTTACTTTTGCAAAACTTAATCAACGCACCGAAAACATCAGAGAAATGTAGCTATTGATTAACATATTGTGTTTTAACATGCACGGCTTTGGGTTTATACAAATGATCCTTAACATTGTAACCTCTATATTACTTCTTTGACTACTACTGTTCGAAATTGTTATTTATGTAGGCCTATACATGAAAGGTTAGGTTGGTTAGGTTGGTTAGTACTCCAATAATAAAGTATTAAAATAGGGATTGGTCTTCTTATCATTATAAGCTAGCCCAAACTAACAAAACCCAACCTTCCAATCATAAAAAACATGACTTTGGTATTAGGTTTAAGAGTTCTTATTCAATTATTTCAATTATAGGCCTAACAAATATTTTTAATAATGTTTATAATTTTATTTTCATCCTTTTCCTTATTATCCGTTTGAATAGAATAATGGTGTTAAATTATTTATTATTTTCTATTTTATATAAAAAACAGAGTAATATATCTACCTGCTATTGTGTGCCATCCCCGAAAAAAGAACTACTAATCTGGTCCTTATGAGATTAGGTAAAACATCTTGAAATAAAACCAAATAAATTATTGGACGAGACTTATATTATTTTACAGTAACAATAATCTTTGTTTATTTTAATAAATACTTAATTACATATTTCTCACAGTTCTGTAGGCCTAAGCTCTTCTAGCATTTCCTTAATCAAATAAAATGTATTGGTTTTGTGGCACTTTTTTATTGGTAAAACATTTGATAAATTACCATTTATATATAACTAATATTAACTTAGAACCGGTATATATGACAAATGACCTAGGATAATTATTCAATTTTAGCAACCTACTCAACATATTTGTTTTTAGTAGTAATACAGCTCACTTTTGTCAATAAAAAGGTTAATAAATTATAAGTTAACATAACTAGTCCTACAAGAACTCGTAGCTTAGGTGCACTTTTATGTTAAAACATCTTAATATAGATTAGCACTCTTTTAAAGATAGTGTTTATTTCGAAAACTTGTGCTTCATTAACATCACATTATAATACTATGCGCAATCAAATAGGACTAGTTTAATTTTGTAGAGTTTAATTATATTGGGTCTATTCACGTTTCTTTATTTCCGGGGATCACGGTGGCACACAAAATATAATAATATAAACTTTTCCGTCAACAAAGACCAAACAAACGCACAGTAATGCGCTTAATAGGCATCGTCTCCTTTTTGCAAGCCTAGGTATAGTAAATAATGATACTTAAAATTAGACCAAACTTGAAATTATACCCAAGATTAGACCTACATAAAATTTTAAAACATACCAATAAATACCATTTTAATAATAACTAAAATAAAGAAATAGTAACTAATAAGTTTATAGATCAAGACTTTCAAATAATGTAATGACTAACATAAAAATAAATACTAACAATTAGTAATAACCGTGTCGTCTGCTTTCTTCCAAATTGCAAATACAACCAAAAGTAAACAAGAAGCAATGAGCTCAGGGTAAAATATGTTGCCAACTTAAATAGTGTTAAAAACCAAATATTGTTGAATACTGGTTCTCCCGCCACGAAGCGATGTTCGGTTACCTCTCAACATAACAGGTCGCCAAGCGTAGTTGACGACACTCTGGCCGACAAATGTTCTCGAGCGGCCAGAATAGCCCTGCAGCAGTCATACCCAAAAGCAACGCTGTAATGCAAAAATAAAAAGATAAATGTTGATTAATTTCTCAAGAAAAATTACGGAGAAGACTGGAAATCTAATGAATTATTTAACTTTTTTAAACATGTAATTGATGAGGAGGAAGAAAACGAGGGAGAAATCATTGAGTGCCACCAAGGAGAAGAAATTCCTGCTTTTTAGATTTAGGAAGTGTGTAATTAATTTGTAAGCATTTCAATGATTGTATTCTGTATATTGTGTTTATATTATCGTGTTTGAATCTTGTACAATAATTTTGAAGTTAAAATAAGAAAAAACATTTTTCTATGTATTTTTTTCTAAAATATTGTATTCTCAATCTAGGTGTTAATACTAACATTCTCCACATCGGCTGGACAGAAAACTAGCATTCTCCAACATTTGTTGCAAAATTTAACAATGTTCCCATGGTTCAATCAATTTCCCATTTTACTAAATTACTATTCATGATACATTATAACTAGTGTTTGTTAGGGGAGTTACAATCAACTTCTCATTTGACTAAATTACTATTCAT
>CABFVX010010478.1:0-13893 GCA_902151425.1 Timema shepardi | reverse complement strand
TCTTCTAGTGTAAAGACCGTGTGGTAGAGAGCGCTGTGTTGCCTAGACCTCCTGGTTACTAGGTCTTCTAGGGTAAAGACCGTGTGGTAGAGAACCCTACATTTCAAAGACATTCTCTTCTGGTTGTTCTAATTTTTAGGAATCTTCTAGTTCTCCTAATGAAAAAAAGTCTTAGAACTAAGCTGTTAATTCGTTTTGAAAATTTCCGCGCAGTTTGAAAAAAAAAAACGCCTAAGTCCGAGTATTCATTTACGATGTATTTTAGACTTCACGTGTTCCTTAAAGGTTAACTAGAAGCTAAATAGGTTATACTTTTGGATATTTGAACTTTGACAAAATGCAACTTTATTCAGGATCCTATCGAATAAATATAGGCAGGTCTCTAAACAAAATGGCGACAACCATATCAGCTGTGCCATATATTCTATTTAAATTGGCGCTCGATAGCATTTCTAGTCGTAAGTTGACATGCCACAATCGTGTATCTACAAATATGCGTAACTCGAATCCGTGTAAGTATAGGACACACTGTACTTTTATTAGAAAGCCCTTAGTTCCCATCCCTCATGGACCTGAATTCGCTCAAACCTGCTCCAGCGAGAGAAAAGAAGTGTCGCAACTTTGCATCAAACCCCCAAGATGCAGCTCCAGTTCTTTATTCACTAAACAAGGAGCAAACAACCATGATGACGTCACCATGTCGTCATCATTTGCGCTTCTTTTTACCAACCCGTGTGAAGAATTTGCTTCCAAAGTCGATACTACTTTCATTAACATTTCTAATGAAAATGGCAGAACATACAAATTTCACTAAATAATCAGACATCAAATAATAGTTGGTCTATTTCTGTGTGCTTTTCAGGCAACGAGATATTATTCATTATAAGATACTTATGTTTAAAAAATGTAAAGCTCTTGTTGCACTAATAAACCATTTATATGACTACAGTGGCCACATGACTTCTTTGGTGCTGACTGACAGCTCACAGCTGACGTCTGACAGTCAACATTTAGGTATATACCTGAATTTTGACTGTCAGAAGTGACAGCTTCTAAACATATGTTTTTGCAGATCATATGGTTTGGCGTAGGGATACATAAGTTTGTCTAGTAACTTTTCAAAGCTGTCAGTCAGCACCAAAGAAGCCATGTGGCTACTGTACTAAAACATGTTTAAAGAATTTAGTGACGAGTTGTCTTTGAATTTAGTAGAATACAAAACCTCTCTGCGCCCAGAGAAAGATTCTAAAGTTTGTTTCATTGGATGCTGCTTTGTCTTGTAGTGACGAAAACAGCGCCCTGTTTTCGTGATTATAGCCAGACACAGCAATACCAGGTAACATCTTTGTTACCACCAAGGGCTAGGCCTATATATTATCCAAGATTGTAACTGTAAGACTTAGGCAGTTCCTTTATTATTGTCGTCACAGAATGTATTCAGAGGTGTTACGATAATATTCCACCGTTTCAAATCATCAAAATGATATTATTTAAAATAAACTGCTCAAATTCTGTCTCAAGTACAGTAGCCCCGTGGCTTCTTTGGTGCTGACTGACAGCTCACAACTGACTTCTGACAGTCAAAATTTAGGTATATACATAAACTTTGACTGTCAGAATGTGACAGCTGCTAAACACATGTTTTTGCAGATCATATGGTTCGGCGTAGGGATACATAATTTGGTCTGGTAACTTTTAAAAGCTTTCAGCTGTCAGCTGTGAGCTGTCAGTCAGCACCAAATAAGCCATGGGGCTACTGTAGCATCTGTATGTTATCTTTACTGAATCCACGTCTCAAGTCTTAGATATTTCCGTATGAAGATATACTCGTGTGTGTGTGTGTGTGTGCCGACAGTCACAGGAAGTGTGTTATAATCTCACGTCTCTGATTGGTTTTACTCGAATAATAGACCAAGCACCTGTTTTAAAATAATTGCGCACCATTAAACCGCGAGATGCCGCATCAAGACCGGCTTGAGAATGTTCTTTTTCGCGCGGATGTAATCTTTATTGAGAGGATATTATGTGTGTCTATAGTAATAGACTACACCTGTTTGTACTATCTCCACACAGCGGGCTTGAGCAGAATTACACTTTTCTATAGATGTTTAGGTTGAACTGCTCTTGCGAGAGCCGAGACAGTGCTACTGTAAGATATTCTACAGTAGCCTCGTGGCTTCTTTGGTGCTGACTGACAGCTCAAAGCTGACTTATGACAGTCAACGTTTAGATGTATACATAAACTTTGACTGTCAGAAGTGACAGCTGCTAAACACATGTTTTTGCAGGTTCATATGGTTCGGCGTAGGGATACATAATTTGGTCTGGTAACTTTTCAAAGCTGTCAGTCAGCACCAAAGAAGCCATGGGGCTACTAATAGTGGAATCGGGATAGGGAAGGATTTTTTAAGCTTAAATGTACCATCATTTGCGTGTGTTGAAAGCGGCAATCCATTTAGGGAGAAAAAAACCTCAGTACACCCAACCGGGATACGAACCCCATTCTCCCAGTCATCGGTAGTCCGGTTTATTACGAGAGTGGCGCCTTATACCGTGCGATCACCGGTGCGGGTTATCTTATAAGTATTTACAATATCTATTAAAAGTGACGGCTGCAAATCACATGACTTGACGTATGGACACGTGAAAGTAGCTCTAGTAGGTTCTTCCTTTCTATGAAAATTGGACTGTATCTTATATTGCCGATATATCTGCTATACTGGCAGCCATCTAAGTTGATTAGTTTTATCTTTGTCCGATCTGAACTCCAACAGGTAAAAAAAAAGGTCCTAAACAGATGTTGCGCGCGCATTGATTGGAGGGCTTGTAGACAGCTAATGGCGTGTGGAACATTTACCCAACTGCCGGATTTAATGGTTGATTTAGAAGACCGTATGGACGAACTAACAGAAACTAAACGGTCGGTCAAACATAATGGGAGGTTATGTCGACAGGATTGTTTCTTCTGGAAGGGCAAATAACACCGTGTGTGAGTGTGTGAGTGTGTGTGTGTGTGTGTGTGAGTGTGTGTGTGTGAGTGTGTGTGTGAGTGTGTGTGTGTTCAATAACAACAATCTACGATGATACCAAGAAAGATTTATTTTAATGAAACAAAAGCTTAGGGATAATTATTCTGCTTAGCGAAAATGTTGATTTAAAAAAACCATTTTAGTTTTCACAGTGAGGGGAGATGAGCTTAAATAATATATATTACACCCACACAACTTCGGTGGCTGAATGGTCTAAGGCGTCACTCTCGTGTTTAGACTGGCCTTCCGATGATGGGGTGATCGCGGTTCGAATCCCGATCGGGTGTACTGAGAATGGCTTTTAATAAATGGGTGACCTGGCGGTCTAGGGGTAAGGTGGTCAGACTTCTGTGCTGGAGGCCGGGGTTCAATCCTCGGTCTCGGCACAGATTTATCTGATTACCAAACCCTTCCTTCACCTCTGANTGGAGGCCGGGGTTCAATCCTCGGTCTCGGCACAGATTTATCTGATTACCAAACCCTTCCTTCACCTCTGACAAGACATCTTGTGAATGTGGGGAATGCCAGGCCTCCACCGTGGTTCGGATCCCACGTTAAACTGTAGGTCCTTCATTTCATATCACAATCACCCTACCATTACACATTAGCGTAAGTGTGTATAACCCGAACGGGTAGTAAGACGCGGTGCTAATAATAATAATAATAATAATAATAATAATACTAGGTTATACGTTTATATGATAATTACTCTAATGGGGTAAGGGCATTATAGAGGAAATTTACCCGCATTTGCGTGGAAGGATAGTGGGAAACTATTTAGGAAAAAACACCATCAAAAGACCTGACCAGGACTATAACCCCGATCTCCCAGTCATTAGCAGGTCAGTCTAACACGAGAGTGACGCCTTAGACCGATCAGCCACTGAAACCCAACAAATGATAGTAATTAGTACATTTACGTACTGCCCTAGCGGGTAGTAAGACGCGGTGACAAATATACATCACGTCTGGATCTAACTGCACTAACGGGGTGGGGCTGAGGAGATTGGAATATAGAGAAAATGTTCCAGCGTTTTCGTGGGGGCGATAGGGTTGTAGACCACTTAGGTAGCTATCACAGTCCGTAAACCAGGTCTTGATGCGAACCAGACTAAGATGAGCCAGCAATAAAAGGCTCCGATCAGCAGCGAACCTCCATCCCACGAGACCAGATGTTTTCATGCTCGATAGTAGATCTGTCGTATCCTATTTAAGGTCTGTGATTAATAGTTCGAGTTATTCCAGTCTTGCAACTCCCAACACCTCGTGTACATCTCCGCCCCCACCCTGTATATCCCTCCGCTCTTCTCTTTACTCGGCAAAACGCGCCTGTGGTCATGCGGTATAAGGCGCAGAGGGTTGTTTATATTATTATTATTGTTATTTAGCCCCGCGTCTTAATACCCGTTCGGGTTATACGCTCTAAGTACTAATTACGCTAATGGATTGGGAATCGGGAAGGTTGAATTAGAGGAATTGAACCCGCATTTACGTGGATGGAGAGTGGAAAACCATTTAGGGAAAAACCACCCCCAGTTCACCCGACCTGAGATTCGAACCTCGATCTCCCCGTCCTCAGCAGTCGGGCTCAACACGACTAGCGCGTTAGCCAACTACGCCACCGAGGCGGGTTTGTCTATATTAAATGATTTTACTTTACCCCTGTCCCTCCAAGCAAATGCTGGAATATTCCTTCTAAATATTACCTTGTTCATCCTTATTGCATTTAGTAATTAATTTTTAAAATCCTGGATGGGTGGTATGATACGATAAAAAAACAAACTAAACGTAGCTGACGAAGAAATGCTTATTTATTTTGGACTCAAATATTTATAGACATGAAAATTAGAACAATACCTGGTTTTTATATCACCGCGTCTTACCACCCAGTCGGATTATGTACTAATCACTCTCAATGGTTTTAAGGATGAGGAAGGCTAATTTATAGGAAGTGTACCTGCATTTGCGTGGTGGAGGGACAGTGGAAAACCTCCCTCAGACCAGCAGTCTAGTCCATTGCGGGAGGGACGCCTTAGACCAGGGGTCCCCGTCTGTTTTAAAAACTCGACATATTTCCGCGGTCCGACAGAACTTCAAGCCCTATAATAATAATAATAATAATAATAATAATAATAAAACATTTTATTATTTCCTATTAGTTATTTTACTTATTTATTATTGCCGGCCTCCCATGTCTACCACCCGCTCAACACCGAGATAGCATCCTCTCTCCTGTTTATCGCTGTCTCATCAAGGTCCTTACAGATGTCTCTGCGGTCCGGATATGGACCACGGTCCGCCATTTGGTGACCACTGCCTTAGACCATGCGGCCACTGAAGCGGGTAGTACTGGTTTTAACTCGCTTTCCATTCCATACCACCTTAACAGCCAGTTGAAATTATAACTAAAATCATCTAAAAATAACTACAGTAGTCCCATGGTTTCTTTGGTGCTGACTGACAGCTTTAAAAAGTTACCAGACCAAATTACGTATCCCTACGACAAACCAGATTATCTGCAGAAACATGTGTTTAGCAGCTGTCACTTCCGACAGTCAAAATTTACCTAAATGTTGACTGTCAGAAGTCAGCTGTGAGCTGTCAGTCAGCACCAAAGAAGCCACGGGGCTACTGTAGATGGACTGTGGCTCAATCCTTTTACTATCTCAAATCAAGTCACATCCTATAATTTTATAATCATATTTCCGGTAATTGAGATTACGAGAAAACAGCTGGACCGATTTTGACAATGGAACACCCATTTAAAAGGTTAGGGGACCAGGATGTTGCTTCCAACGGAAACCATATTTTCCTGCTGTGAGCAGTGACTCGTCTGTACAATAATTGTTTGTTTACATCTCCATGGAAACCATGATCTGTGTATTGTGTATTGGTAAATACAATATTCCTCTTTGGTTAAATATAATAATAAATATATATAGAGCTGGGAGAGGGGTTGTTTTAAGGTTCTCGTCGGGGTGTGAAGGGGAAATATACGTTTTGATTGGAATTAAACACTAAAAGCTCAAAATGAATGTAAAGTTGATATCCTCTGACGAGTAAACATTTAACTAGAAAGTCGAGTGAAGCCTCAGAGAATATAACTTTACCAACAACAATTTTGGAATACATTTTAACACGATAATCTGCCGACATCCACTAGTCTAGGCCTGTGTTATAAATATAATTGATTGAAAATAAGTTTCCTCCGGGGACTATTCGACCCTTGTCGTCACCTTGGATGACGTCACACTCTCACAGCAGGGACGAGACTTCAATTCGCAACATTCTTTCAACATAAATACTTCCAACATTTCCTATTTTTTTTTTTATAAATGCAATAACATTTTATAACCATCTGACCACAAAATAAAACAAGGTCTTGTCACGGATCACAAACGACCGCGCATGATTTTAATTTTGTGTGTGGGGAAAAGATTTTTTGTTTGGTTTTTTATCTTCCTCTTCCAAGTCCAGTGTAGATTATTTTATTCAAAGTATGTGGACACATGGTTTTATGTGTGCAAGTATCGAAATATCGGCGCGCGAGTGAGACAGCCGCCATCAGGCCGAGAGGAGCGAGTGAGAGGGAAGGTCGCTCTGACGGATTTAACCAGGTATTGAAGGTATTGGAGGTATATAACGTGGCAGACCTCTGGGAGGAAAAGGGAGATGGGGCTCCCCAGATAATAATAATTTCGTTCCAGTTTGTATCGAGCAGAGATGTGGGAGGTTCTAAACACGAAGAACCCCCCCCCTCCCTCCCTACTAAACAGAACAGAGGTATTGGGGGTGAGGGGGGCAACTCTTTTAATATAAGGCAATTCACGAGGTACGAGCCGGACGCAAAACATCGGTCAGTTTCTCATTAAGGAATCTCGTGGACTAGGGACAAGCCATCCCTTCCGCGCCGGTGGTCATGAGGCTTATGGCGTCAAGCCCACGACAGGATGTATTGTCCAACATAGAATTATAGCTCTAATCTTCGTGCTATTGCGAGTGCAATTTATTGAAACCACCCTACTCATCCTTACATGTTATGAAAGAAAGACAACGATTGTTCTGTTAACTGAATTTCTATGAGTGAGAGCGAAAGGGCCTACCAATTTTGCCTGAAAGGTATTTTCACAGGCCACAATCCACATGGGACTGACAGCTTTACTTCCCCTCCGAAGGAAGTTGTGCTACGGATTCTTATCGCTCAAGAAAAATCCGTTGACCCCAGCCGGGTTTGAACCCATAAACATCGGCAATTATTAGAATATTAGCTGGTGATATAAGCACATGGTTACATCTTTCCTTGAGAAACTGGTGGGGTGCCTTGACAACTGTAGTGCCTTTTTCAGTGTGCCGCGAATTTCTAGTTCAGTGTGCCGCCTGTTGCTTGTTCAATGTGCGGCAAGTTTCTTGTCTAGTGTGCCGCGTGTTTATTGCTCAGTGTGCAGCAAGTTTCTTGTCCAGTATGCCGTGAGTTTCTTGTCTAGTGTTAAGTAAGTTTCTTGTCCAGTGTGCCGCGAGCTTCTAGTTCAGTGTGCCGTTAGTTTCTTGTCCAGTGTGCCGCGAGTTTCTTGTCTAGTGTGCCGATACTTGAACCATTTTCAAAATCATTGCCTTGGAACATTCTAAATTTCCGCGTAATTTACATGTTATATTAAGTCGTCATTCATTATCCTCGTGTTAAACGTGTAGTCTACTACTGATAGCAAAAACATTGACACAATCGCCATTTTAAAAGTTTATCATTCTCGTCAGTTTTGTGTCGATAGACCACCTCTCTGGCCTCGGCTACAGGCACAGAGGTCTCGGGTTCGATCTGTCAACCAGTGGGTCTGGCGCGGGGTCAACCCAGGTCGTGAGGACAAATAGAGTGCGGCTCCGGCCTAGAAAACTGAGATTAACGGTACTATCATCGCCAACATGTGGCGGCCTCTCGATCTATAAGAAGAAATGTCCTTGTGAGGGCTTGAAGTCCTGTCCCTTGTTCAGGAGTTATAACTTAGATAAACTCAAGTGCAGGAACAAACTAACGGGCATCTTTCTTACGAAATAATAAACAAAATAACATGAATTAATCTAGATCTCAAATCAAAATGACAGGCCATGTCCTAATACAGTCTTTTTTTTAAATTTTTAATCGAAAAGGTGTTCCGAATAAAAAGCATTTTCGGATAATCGCGATTAGGATGTACTAAAGTAGTATAACGTTATCAATGTTGACAGCAAGAAAAAAAAGAAAAGAAAAAAACCCGCCTTTTTCGACCTTTTTGCACGATGATGATAATTTCAATTTCCTACATACAACAGTCATGACAGGCTAGCACTGACATAAAAACACAACTGTATAAACAAATCCTCTCCAAGCAACGACTCACACAAACAAACCGTCACTACATGATAAAAAAAATAGTAATAATGAGAAGTAGTGAAGATCGGAGAGTAGACAGAATAACGCAAATTTAGACATTAGAAGTAGAACATGTAATGATTAAATTAGCGATAAGGTAGTTCCTTAAATAACTCTGAGTTTTCTGCTAGTAATAATAAAGTACAGAGAGAAAACACATACCACACACATTCACACGTCATATATATTGACAATATTTATTTATTTTTAGAAAAAGCAGGACAGCAAAAGTATTAAACATGCCATGAACGAATCTATGTTAACTTACTCACTCTATGACATTGGGAAGTATACAGTTCATTGCCGCACTTAGAAGAGTACGTCCCTGTCCCTATCTTGAGCTAGCTCTATCTCTTTCAGGTCCAGTCTAATGTTACCCTCCCATCTGCGTCTAGATCTTCCCAGTGGTATCTCCCGTTGGGTTCGCCAGCCAGCACCCTGAGCACGGTGACCTGTGACATGTCACAATCCTGACAAGTCATAATTATGTAGCCTCCTCCATTACCCGATATCTCCTTAAGCACCCTGTTTTCGAACACCCTAAGTTTGTTTTCGTCCTGTTAGGTCAGAGACCGTGTTTCACACCCATAGAGAGCACCCGGTAAAGTTATTATTTTGTATATTCTCTGAAAGCAGGCGGGTTGACAACAACTTACTGACCGAACAAAAGCACGCATTTCTCGGCTGTTACCTTTTCCTGGTTTCCATTCTAATATAGTTATTGTTTGTTGAAATGTTTCCCAAATATTTAAACTACTCACATGAATATATGCTACAAAATAAAAATGAGAAATAAATAAAAATAGAGGAAGAGAAAAAAATGTCGGAACATAAAACTCTTTAGAGACTTTTTATTGTTAGTTCAAGGTAACAAGGTTACATTAATTATTGTAACAATACCTAAAAGAACATTAGTTTCATCGTCAATTTCAAGGAACAAATATGTGTGTAATATTGTGTAATATTGTCAAGTGTTCATAGTCCACACCTGCACTTTAGTATTTAGCCTGGACACAGTGTAGGCTGCCAGAGAGTTAGTGTAATATTGTCAAGTGTAGATAGTCCACTCTTGCATGTTAGTATTTAGCCTGGAAACAGTGTAGGCTGCCAGAGAGTTAGTGTAATATTGTCAAGTGTAGATAGTCCACTCTTGCACGTTAGTATTTAGCCTGGTAACAGTGTAGGCTGCCAGAGAGTTAGTGTAATATTGTCATGTGTAGATAGTCCACTCTTGCACTTTAGTATTTAGCCTGGTAACAGTGTTGGCTGCCAGAGAGTTAGTGTAATATTGTCAAGTGTAGATAGTCCACTCTTGCATGTTAGTATTTAGCCAGCAAACAGTGTAGGCCGCCAGAGAGTTAGTGTAATATTGTCAAGTGTAGATAATCCACTCTTGCACGTTAGTATTTAGCCTGGAAACAGTGTAGGCCGCCAGAGTATGTGGGGGGTAGGCCGCCATGTTTAAAATAAATAGCCTATTATAAGTTGGTAGTTTTCTATGAATGGAAGTATTTATGAAGTTCATGTTTGGGTCAAATTTGATTGAAAGTTGTACACGAGCTTTGTTATGGACACCATTCAAAAAACCAGAGGTTGAACTTTCAGAAAGAACACAATTAAACCAGTCAGGGGGGTTACTCGTCTGGCCGGACTCAATATTTCTACGTTTCGATGATTGATCGATATTCTACCGATTATGATCTGTTAATGAACTTCCACTTCTTTTTTATGCGCAGTAATATATCAATAATTGATGATCGTCAAGTCTAGAAGATGTGAATGTTTGATTTAACGAAGTAGCTATTGTCTACTTCCGATGATAGATGGCAGGTGTTGAAATGTACACACGCTGGGAATTGAAAATAGGTACCTA
Organism: Timema shepardi; assembly: GCA_902151425.1. Classification (NCBI taxonomy): domain Eukaryota; kingdom Metazoa; phylum Arthropoda; class Insecta; order Phasmatodea; family Timematidae; genus Timema; species Timema shepardi. The sequence goes on along the minus strand of CABFVX010010478.1, from coordinate 3,587 downwards.
AGGTTTCACTCAAATGTCGGATGGCATCAGCGATCTGACAAAGATTGAAATTATTATTTTAAATCCATCAATTCGGGTTACCGGTATTTTCTTGCCATTGCCTTAGCGCGCGCGGTATTACACTGTCATATATTTTCTAAATAAATATTATTTGTTACAATTAATTTGATGTAACTTTAAATATTTACATTATTATTATTATTAGCACCGCGTCTTACTACCCGTTCGGGTTATACGCACTTACGCTAATGTGTAATGGTAGGGTGATTGTGAGATGAAATGGAGGACCTACAGTTTAACGTGGGATCCGAACCACGGTGGAGGCCTGGCATTCCCCACATTCACAAGATGTCTTGTCAGAGGTGAAGGAAGGGTTTGGTAATCAGATAAATCTGTGCCAGTACCGAGGATTGAACCCCGGGCAGCCAGCACAGAAGACTGACACCTTACCCCCTAGACCGCCAGGTCACCTTTACTTAATTAAGTTGCCTACCTGTAACGTTACGAAGGATCAAGATAGAATTTCCTTTATTAGTGAATTTACGTTTTATTCAGTGAATTTTTAAAGACATAACGTTGAAACAGAAACCATTAGTTTTTAAATAATCCTAAAAACAGTCCTACAGTATAAAAAAATTATTATTTTTATCTTGAGGTATTATGTTTTTTGTAAATGTATTTTTTTATAAATCGTCTCCAACTCAAGCTATTTGGCTTTGTCCTGAAAACGTCCTGTAGGAGTCTTCCTGCCAGGATGTAGATTGAAAAAGTCCGTAGTAGCAAATGTCTATCTAGAACAGGAAAAAATAAACAAATTAAAAAAGCAAGTCAATGTTTTCAATGAGCAAAAAGTTTAGTGACTGTGTAAACTCGTCATAGGAAGAGGGAAATTGTTATCAGTAGATAAACAAGAGGCCTCTCAGGATCAACTTATCATTTTCTTCCCTCTCTTTCTATTTCGTACATTGGCGTCTAAGTGTGATAGCGCTTAGACTGCTTAGGCGTGTCAAGTTATGATGCAACCCGCTTCGCGAAATAGCTTCGAAATCTCCGAGTATGCAACGACTTTAGTTTATGTACCTGTGAAATTAATCTGAACTATTTTTTATTAATTTTAAAGAAGTTGTAAATCTTATTGTATGGCTTATTAATAAAACTGTCCTGTTATTGGCCTAGCAATTTAGTAAACATATATTATTATTATTATTATTATTATTATCATCATCACCGCGTCTTACTACCCGTTCGGGCTATACGCACTTACGCTAATGTGTAATGGTAGGGTGATTGTGAGATGAAATGGAGGACCTACAGTTTNTGTAATGGTAGGGTGATTGTGAGATGAAATGGAGGACCTACAGTTTAACGTGGAATCCGAACCACGGTGGAGGCCTGGCATTCCCCACATTCACAAGATGTATTGTAAGAGTTGAAGGAAGGGTTTGGTAATCAGATAAATCTGTGCCGGGACCAAGGATTGAACCCCAAACGCCAGCACAAAAGTCTTGACACCTGACCCCTAGGCCGCCAGGTCACCTACAATTTAATAAAATAGAAATTAGTATTGATTGTAGACCTAAAATATTATAACAAAGTGTCAGCTAATCGTAAAATTAAGATTAATGCCAACATAATTATTGGATGTGTACATTGTAATTTTTTATTCATCTGTATATAAAATGAAATCTACCTGTCAGATATTAAAAGTGTATTGAGTCAAGTTGGCGAATGGAGATGGATGCTGATTTGGGTTGTAAAAGTATCTTACGATGAATTTACCAGGTTTTCTTAGTTCCTTAAGTTGCTCACGAAACCAAATGGGCTTATAACGTTACTGTGTGGTGTTGTACAGCAGTAGGAGAACAAACAGGGGAGGAGGAAAATTGAACTGACAATACAATTTGAGTTGTGACCCTCCGTATTAAATGACGTCATTCGATTCACAAAGATTCATTCATTATACTAAACTCACGTGCTGTAAAATGTTTGGTCGATATTTAACCTAAATGCAACCAACATCTGATTGGTGATACATCAGCAACATGGACAGCCACCTTAAGCTTTAGATGCATAATGGATTTTAAAAAAATCAAAAATTACTTATGGAAAAAAAACCCAAAAGAATGGCGGGCAATAAGGGTCAAACTAGGATCGCGTTGACTCCAAGCCCCCGGGATACACAAGCTTGTAGCAGAACACGGGCTACAGACCAACACACGTTGAGCCAGGAGGGAACAAGGCCTCCTCTACCAGTCAGTCGCGAGTGTACCCCTCTGGTAACACCGAGTTGGCCCACACACCACTGGGGGGAAAGGTCAGTTACAGTCCCGGTAACATTCGATCAAGCCTTCATTAACCTCTAACCCGCCGTCACCAGCTCCCCCGTCTGGCAAGGGTTGGCTCGGTGGTGTCTCTATGTGGCCACGTGAAATGATAGTAAATATGACCCCGTGATATGATAATAAATATGACCACGTGAAATGATAGTAAATATGACCCCGTGATATGATAATAAATATGACCACGTGATATGATAGTAAATATGACCCCGTGATATGATAATAAATATGACCACGTGATATGATAGTAAATATGACCATGTGATATGATAATAAATGTGACCACGTGATATGATAATAAATGTGACCATGTGATATTATAATAAATGTGGCCATGTGATATTATAATAAATGTGGCCAGTTGATATGATAATAAATGTGACCACGTGATATGATAATAAATGTGACCACGTGATATGATAATAAATGTGGTCACGTGATATGATAATAAATGTGGTCACGTGATATGATAATAAATGTGGCCATGTGATATGGTAATAAATGTGACCACATGATATGATAATAAATGTGACCACGTGATATGATAATAAATGTGACCACGTGATATGACAATAAATGTGATCACGTGATATGATAATAAATGTGACCACGTGATATAATAAATGTGGCCACTTGATAATAAATGTGACCACATGATGTAATAAATGTGGCCACTTGATAATAAATGTGACCACGTGATATGATAATAAATTTGACCACTTAATATGATAATAAATGTGGCCATATGATATGATAATATATGTGGCCATGTGATATGATAATAAATTTGACCAGTTGATATGATAATAAATGTGGCCACGTGATATGATAATAAATGTGGCCATGTGATAAGATAATAAATGTGGCCATGTGATATGATAATAAATTTGACCAGTTGATATGATAATAAATGTGGCCACGTGATATGATAATAAATGTGACCACATGATATAATAAATGTGGCCACTTGATAATAAATGTGGCCACGTGATATGATACTAAATGTGACCACGTAATATGATAATAAATGTGGCCATGTGATATGATAGTAAATATGACCATGTGATATGATAATAAATGTGGCCATGTGATATGATAATAAATTTGACCAGTTGATATGATAATAAATCTGGCCACGTGATATGATAATAAATGTGGCCATGTGATATGATAATAAATGTGACCACGTGATATGATAATAAATGTGACCACGTGATATAATAAATGTGGCCACTTGATAATAAATGT
>CABFVX010010476.1:0-13903 GCA_902151425.1 Timema shepardi | reverse complement strand
CCCCTCCCACTAGTCAATTAAGGACCTCCATTGTTCGCTAATTAGTCTATTGTTCCTGTCACAGAAGTAGCAAAAGTGTACTACTTCGTTATTCTTTATAATTTAATTAAATTTTAAAGCATGTCTTGGAATAACTATTATTGCAAACCACGTCTCACTTTCCATTTCGGGGTTATCCGTATATTGACACTAATGTGATAGGAATGAGTAGGCTATGGTTTAGAGCTAGTGTGTTCATGTGGAAGGAAAATCGAATAATATTTAGAAAAAAGAAAGGAAAAAAAGATCACCTCAGTACATCCATCCTCGAATAGAACCCTAATCTCTATATTATCAGCAACCCTGTCCAATGAACGGGTGAGGCCTTGGACCAGCCATACCAAACTTGTGGCCCACGCGCCTCATGTGGACCTATCAATAATAATTTATGACCCTTGAAACCTTTGATAGGATCACATACAATGCAGCCTAACCCATCTTATTAACGAATGTTGTAAAGGTACAGAATTTGAGATCATGATATTTGAAAAGTGGGCTTTATTAGGGAAAATATAGCAAGTGGGATTAGAGCACCACATTTTTACTCTACTAGATTCCCGAAGAATTTTAAAACTAGATATGTGAAATGTTTGGCACCACGCAAGTGCATGAAAAATTGTTTTCTCTTATGAAAAGGAACCAACATCAGATACATGATGGCCTGCAGATATTCATTTGTCACCAATAGCTGGCTCCACGGTGTATTGATCAGTGCACCTGGCTACGAGACTAAGGGTCCTGAGTTCGATTCCTGTCATATATAGGTGTTTTTTTTTTCAAAGAGAAATTACACCAAAGGTCACCAGGGTTTGGTTTTTTAGACTTGAGATAGGTTGTGTGTCTACTGGTTCCACACAATCATTATCACTATCACCGTCACCTCATCTCATCAGGACATAGAAAGAGCCTCCACGGAAAGGATGTACTATTCGTACATTCTGGCGTCTTCTGGGTAACGGTACATCAGTACTGGTTAATATTTCTACTACGGGGCTAAGAATGATGTAACCCAGACGTGTAATATTATATTATTTGTCATCAATTATGAAAGAGACTTAAACACACACAAAAAAGTTCACAATTTCTTAATAAAAATAGAGTAAGTGAATATTATTAATTTTATTTTAGAAAAATAAGTATATTTTAGATTTAGATTTTTAGCACTGTATCTTACTACCCGTTCAGATAATAAGCTTATGTACTAATTACATCAATGGCTTAGGAATTAGTAGGCTTATATTTATAGCAAGTGTACCCATATTTGGGTGGAGAACGAGTGGAAAACCATTCTAGGAAAATCACCCTTAGTATATCCAACCGAGCCTCGAACCTAAATCTCTCCATCATCGGTAGTCTAGTCTACTGCGAGTGACGCCTTAGACCATGAATCCACCAAAGCAAGTCTTTTAAAGTTGATGGTAATATTTAATTTTCAGAAATGTGACCCCACAAAGTTATTTCACTTTTCCGTATGGTCCTTTTGATTTAACGAGTTTGACACTCTTATCTTGGACCATGCTATCATCGAAGTGAGTTAGTTAAATTGTTTAAATCACTTTTTTTTTTAAATACATAGGCCTACTAATAAATAGAATCCCCAAAAAATGATCGATGCTTAGGGATTTGTAATGTATACATCATCCCTCAAATGGTAGGCTAAATAACCATCTATCATGTTTAAATTACCAGGCTATCCCAATATGCAATAGTGGTCCTAAATTTCGGAAGCCAAAAAACAAATGAAATTTTATACATACACTATATGGCACATTTTACAACCCATATGGACTAGTGAGTATATAAAATAATCATGCCTATGTATTATTTAGGTCTGAGCAAGGTTGAATATAGAGTAAATATATCCGAATTTGCGTGTAACTATAATGGAAAAAAGTAAGAAATAATACCACCCTTAGTACATCTAACAAAGATTCAAACCCCGACTTCCCCGTCTTCAGCAGTCCATCTTACTGTGAGAGGGACACCTTAGACCAAGCGACCACCAAGACGGATGTGATAATATATTCATTACTAAAGGTGGGGACGTTGGGAACGAGAAAAAGTTAGGTGTTTTTGCATTTTTTTTATAGCAAAAACATTTTTTTATGCCAAAAATAAATTAAAATATTTATCATATAGAAGCATTGATTTTAATTATCTTCACATGGTGATGTCAACAGTTGTTCAATATGTCATAATCATAGCGACATTAGATGAGAAACTTTTTTAAATTAAGAGAAAAACGTTGTCATTATATTTCAGAACACTCCTGACAGATATTCAAGAAATATTCATATCGCCGTGTGGGGATAACTATTTGATTTCTTTTAACAAAAAAAAAGTGTTGATATAAAACCCGCAGGATAACTGATCTTTACATCTCCAACTTAAAGAGATACCCTCACTGGTGTTAGTTGTAGGTATAATACATCGAGATTGCAACAGACTGTATTGTTGGTGACAAGATCGAACTTTGAATCCAGTCGGGATGTGGATATTTATTGCATCCTATCATCACGATAGTACAGATACAATATACCTCTATATCTTAGATTAAACCATTGATAACGTTGATTGTAAGCGTGCAAGTAAGGATAACTTTTTATTTTCAAACAAATTACACATTTTGTAACTCTCCCACAAAATGAAATCGTCTTGATTTCAATATCGAAGCAAACCCACAGTGGTATAAAGAAAGTCACAAAATGTTATTTCTGGGATCACGCCGACAGCTTTACGAGTCTCGGGCCAAATTCAACTTCACGTGTCTGGACGGGACAAGCGTGTGCTGTTGGTTGCACATCCCTTAGTGCTTCTAAAATAAACCCTAGTGTCTTGCGAATAAAGTGCAGGGCAGAATTAAGTTGTCATAATTTTGATCCTAGCTGACGTGTGTTTAATCGTCGAGCATTTAGCTCTGGGAAGCACTTCCTACACTTGAATAAACAATACACATCCATTTGGTTAGTAATACAGTCCAATTTTCAAGGGAAGGACCTTTATCTAACAGCTATAAAAGTTCTACTGTCACGTTTTCATCATAAGTCAAGTCATGTTATCGACAGGGGTCACTTTAGATAGATACTATGACCCAGATAGAAATTAAAATTCTAGAATAAAATAGTGTGTCCAACATTTTAGCTCAGTTGATAACGTTTCTCTCTATTGAGTTTAAGTCCCAGGGTTGATTCATGGCATGGCCGAAAAATTTATCATTGGTGAAATGGGGTTTTCCCCTTTATAAGTGATGAATTAATGTTTGCGGGTGGATGTTGTGTCTGTAATACATTTAAGTTGGTTTCTAAATCGTGTCCTGATATAATCAGTCAGTTTAGAAAGTTCTTATTAAATACCTCCATTTTTTTTAAAGTAAGGAGAAGCATTATAATACTGGATAAGAAATGAATAAAATAAAATAAGTGATTTTGAAATAATTTGTAGATAAATTAACTGGGTAAACTATCAGGAAAAATAGTTGAATATGAGGTTCATTCCATAATGATTTAATTGATAATAAAAAGACGTTCAAACGAGGAAAATATGTATAAATCAATATTGATAAAATAAATATGAAATCAACAATTAGTTAAAAGTTAAAGCTGATATTTTACCTAGATAGTTTGTCAATTCAATTATTTCAAACCCTCTTCAGTGGCCGAATAGTTTAAGGAATCACTGTGGCAATATACTAGACTGCCGAAGACGGAAAGATCGGGGTTCGATTTCGGTCAGGTGTGATGAGTTTTTTTACCTACATTGTTTTCCACTTTACATACACGCAAATGGGGTACACTTCTTCTAAATCCAACCTTTATCATGCCTAACATATTAGAATAATTAGTACAGATGTGTATAATCCAAACGGGTAGTAAGACGTGGTGTTAAAATATACAGTGTGTTTGGAAACTCATAGCCCAAGCTGCACATATAGCTTGTTTGAACTAAAAGTAATACAACATCCTATAAACTTACATCCGGAAAAAATATGCTAATACCATTCAATTGTGTCCAAAGTTTCGGTGTACAGCGCCGGAAGAACGCAGCTGTTCAAGCATGCGTGTACAACAGGTTGCATAGGAGTTAGGCGCACGGCACTACACGTCACCTAAACATCTTGGATCACGGCAGCAGAGTATAAAACAGTTAATAGTAAACAACACACCAGTCTATCTAGAAATGGGAATACGTCTTGAGGGTAATAATTAACGGTCCTACATCACATAACGTGCTTACAATTATTACGTGTGCAGTGCCATGCGCCTAGCTTCTATGCAACTTGATGTACACGTATACTTGACAGCTTTGCTATCCCGGCGCTGTAAGCCAAAACTTTGAACACAATTTAATGGTACTAGCATAGGTTTCGGGATGTAAGTCAGTAAGTGTACAGGGATGTTATCTTAATTTTGTTTCAAACAATCTATATATGCAGCTTGGGCTATGAGTTTACGAACCACCTGTTTATAATAATAAAAGTAAATATAAAATTGGCAATTAGTTAAAGGATATTACTGATATTTTACCCAGATAAGTTATCATTTCAATTATTACAAGCTTACTTCTATTATTATATTGATTCCTTATTTATCCAATAACAATGTTTCCTAGAAAAAGTTGGTAATTTTTAAAATCCCTTCTTATGAAAATGGGACTATATATCGTTTCATCAAATGGAGCGGGATGAATGGAAATAGGACGATAGAACTGTCAACTTCGTTGGGTTTGACGCGTGTAATTCTTAAAAGATATTTTACTGGTAATACGTTCAACTACCGTGATCATTACGGAGTGGGTTAAAACTGTGGAACAAACAATATTGATGAATTTATGTTGACTCGCCAAACCTAAAAGTCCTCATTTTGGAAACCTTCCAAAACAATCAAACGAATGGCGCTGTAGAATGCAAAATATATACGGGTGAAGTGACTGCAAATATTTTACTACCAGCTATGTTGGGTGTTCAGTGAAATTGGTAGTTAAGGAATCGATCTTCCAACAGTTACTCTGGCTAGTAACTGTTTTACCGGAAATGGAATACCCAAATTGTTTATTTATTTTTATAAAATTACATTATACTTTAACTAAAATAGAAAATGTATATCTCCTCTCCTTAAAGAGTAAACTAATAGTTTATCTAAAATATGTATTCATTAAAAAAATTGATTTTACAGTGATGTTGGTTTACTTAAATAAACACATATTTGAGAATAAATTTGCTATTTTTCAAGTACAGTATTCAAAACGATATTAAGACAATGAAAACTACTTATTTTATTTACGAAGTTCTGTTTTGGTTATTTCTATGTATTCCTTAATATTACTTCTGGTTGTTTCTACAAAGTTACTTGCGTGCCAAATTTCAAGAATATGTATTTTTAAATACCATAGAATGTTTATAAATAAATGGGTCAATCATTCATTTAGTCAGGTCCAAATATGAAATAAATAGAATGCAATAGAAGTAAAGAAAATGTTATAATGTTAAGTACGTTACCTACCTGTGACGTCACAGCAGGTCAAGATAGGATTTCCCGTGTTAGTAAATTTACGTTTTACTCAGAGAATTTTAAAGATATAACGTTGAAATCAAAAATCATACATTCTTAAATAGCTCTAAAAATAGTTCTACAGTGTCACAAAATTATTATTTCTTTAAGTAGTTTTTTTTGTAGAGGTTCTTTAATCCTCTACAACCTAAGATATTTAACTTGGTCACGAAAATGGCCTGTGGAAGTCTTCCTGCAAAAATGAAGCTTAAAAATTCAAGGTGCAAATATTTTGAGTGTGAAAACTAGTCAGTGGAAGAGGGGAAGTGCCATCAGTACATAGACAAGAGGCCTCGCAGGGTGAAATGCTCATCTTCTTTCCTCTTCTTATATTTCATACATTGGTGTCTAAGTGTGCTAGTGCTTAGCTGTATCAAGATAAGATGTAACAGCTTCGTAAAATCGCTTCAAAGCTCCCAAGCAGGCAATGTCGTTAAACTTTACAACGAGAGAACAAAGTTGTGCTACTTACAGATAAAAATATAATAACAAAATGAAGCAATGAATGAGACTCCACTTCTGAAGTGAAGTTGGAACTTCTTCTAATAAAATTTAAATTGCTTAATTTTAAAAACTGAGCCACTTCCTTGATCCTCCACAAATTCCATTAGGCGTATTAGAGTGGGAGGCTAACTGTTGCTGCATTTTAAAATAACGCTGACGTAGGAAACATTATTATTCCATCGCAGAAAAAAGTGTAAAAATGTATGCATGGTTTTGAAGAGCTGTGAATGTTTATGGTTTTAAAAGAGTTGCAATTTTGATGGCCCAATAATAAATAACACGTGTTCGTCTTGTCGGCCAGAGGATACCAGTGTTTCTCAACCAGTAGAGCTTGACCCACAAGCTTTTTTTTTTTTCGGAGTGTCAGTCAGTTGTCTTGAGCAAGATTAGTTTGTTGAAAGTTGGAACACGCTCCGTTCCAATCCTAGTTTTACTATGTGAGTCTTAATCTTGAGGAGTATTCTTAGATATGACTAAAACGACCAATAGTGGGAACGTGGCATAAACCGTCAATCTCTTCTGTTTTTGGTTCTGGTGATTGGAAGGCTGGATTTAAAATCTTAGCCGGATGTATTTGGGTGTGATTTTTCCTAAATGTTTTCACAACTATATTTTTTTAGGTCACTACGTTTCACTACACGTTCAGGCCTCACGCATTTGTAATAATTATGATAATGTTTTAGTAATAACTGATGAGTAAGTTTAAATTTAGAAGAAGTGTATCCAAATTTGCGTTGAGGGAGAGTGTAAAACCAATCAGGAACACTCCCCCCTCTCCCTTATAGATCTTCCCGTCCTCGTCAGTACAGTATACTGCAAAGTGATGCAATAGACCATTCAACCACCTAAAAAGAGTGTTTCTCCCTCTCTAATAATTCAAATGGGCGGACACTTTCTTTAAGGTTTACCTTTCTTATCCCTACTCTATTAGTGTATATATGCAGACATCCCAGACGAGTAGTAAGACGTTGAGCGCACACACAATAGAGCTATGACTACCACTCAGATTTATTATGTAATATGTGAAAGAAGTGCCTTACATTAGTTCGAGAGGATGAGTGTGGATCGAGGGACGAAGCAAATATATGAAGGTAGAGTGTGTAAATCAAAAGGAAGGGGTAGCCCATATAAGATCGGGTTAAAATGTTATAGACTAATGTGTGAAAAAGAGAAACATTTATAGGTTTGAGAGTAAAATAGCATATTTAACTTGGTTTATGGATGTTGTTGAAGCGAAGGAAATATGAAAGAATAGGGAAGTGTGGATAAAGTTAGTGAGGATGTATTAAGAGCGTTCATCATAGCAGGCAGGCCCAACTCAGGTCACGGCTCACACCTGTGTGTGTGCACGCGTGTGCGTGAGGTAATATGGCAGTAAGAGGGAAAAGAAAATACCATGATAATTATGTCAGAAATGTGTGCAGATCATTCGTATTTGAATGATTACCCGAAATTTTCTGCAGTGACCATTGGAAACAAAGCGACAAAGTTTCTTGTTAATAACTACAGTATGTTTCTATTATGACAGAATGAAGATTTGTGCAAAGTGCTTATCTATGAAGCCATTCTAATATGGTCAAAAACGGCCTTTTCAATGCTGTTTTTATCCAAATATAATGTAATGTTTAAAAAATGTTCAGTATTAGGAACGTCTAGTAACTCTTTATTTACAGTTATATTTAATCAGAGATTATCCACGTGCAGTGTTCGTGTACATTTACGATTTTTAGCTGCCTGTATCACAGAGTTAATTGGCATATGATGAATGCTCTTAAAGTCAAAGTTTTTTTTTTAGATGTATGCACAGTTTCTTTTATACCCCGTAAGGGAACGATGTAGGCCTATGTATGTATTACACATTTTAAACGTGTTTCTTTAAGTCGTTTAGCAGACACTTTTTTTAAAATTTTTATTGTATTTGTCATTTGATCCGATAAAAAAACAAGAATGTTTCTCCACTGTGATCTAACTGGTAAAAAAATTCAAACTAGCTTTTTAAATAAATTTCACGAATATATCTTTATTATTCAGCTACTTTCTAAAAAAACACTATCCTAAACATTAGAAATTATGTTAAAAATATAAATCAGGTTTTTTAATTATTAATATTATTCAAAACGGAATTTGAACTGAGGAGTGTTTTCAAAATAATAATAGTTTTTTTAATGTCTTAATTTTAGGTAAAAAATTGGTATGTAAAAAGTCCAACCAAGAAAGTTACTTGTCCATTTATGTCTCGTTAGTTTTCACGCGAAATTAAAATGTATTATTAGTGAAATTTCAAGGGGATTATTAATTGTATCTTATGTGCATACTTATGCCAGGCCCGAATTTTTAAGTAGGCAGTCCGAGGATTATAGTCAAATATACTTCTCGATAGATTGGAAGGAACTCAAACTAAATTAAAACCACTCGTTCCTAGTGGCAAGTGAAGCTAGGAGCTTTTGGGGGCCTAGTGAGGTGGTATTATATTATTTTCAATGATTATACACTAATTAGGTCCCACTCAGTGGTGTAGTAACCGGGCGTTAGAAAAGGGGTCAGGAGTGCATGGCCATCCCCTCTTAGAATAAATTCACCCTCATTTATATTTTATTTCCCTCCCTTTTGTTATCATCCATATGAAGCTGAAATCTGGCCTAGCATCAATATTAATTTTTTTAATCACGAAATCCTCCTATTTGTTTGAAACCTATACTAGAGTATGGTATGGAAGGGGACAGAATTTGACTGTTTTCCTAAGCTCCCAATTTCATTAAAAAAAAGAGTAAATCAATCTGTTGTCGATGGACCCAGGCTCAATTAAAAATGTAATGACAAGTAATATTGGAGGGTGCTTATAACAAAACATTATATGTATATTTATCGTCTGGGTTACAACATTCGTAGCCCAGTAGTGGAAAGATTAGTCAGTAGTAATGTACCGATTCCCAGGAGACACCCCAATGTACTCATCGTATATCCTTTCTGTGGAGGTTCTTTCCATGTCCCGATGAGATGAGATGATAGTGATAGTGAGTATGAGAGTGTGGAACCAGTGGAAATACTTACAACCTAACTTAAGCCTAACTAACCAAACCCTAGGAACCATTGGGGTGGTTCCACTTCAGGGGAAAAGTACCTAAGGTACCAGTCGGGAATCGAACCCGGGATGCCTGGGATCTTAGCCAGGTGCACAAACCACTCACTACACCACGGGGCCTGTTAGCACAACATTTAAAACCAGCTTTTAATTACAGCTGTTGAAAATTGTATGCTTTCTTTAAGACTTTCAAACTAATTTTTTTTTTTATATAAATGTATTTTTGATTAAATTCATATAGTTCAAAATGTCTTACACACTTCACTTCATGTGCTCTTAAAATAGTGTAAGCAGTCCAGACGGGCAGTAAGATTTGTGGCACACACACACATCTGTAAGAACTCATTATTTATTTGAGTGTGATAACTCTAATTGCAGTTTAAAAAAACTCCAAATAACTTATAGAGCAGTGGCTCTCAATCTTTTTTTGCTCACGGCACCCTACTCTTGGTCGAGGACCCTCGCGGCACATTGAGCGTGTAAATTGGTGACACTAAAGGAGACTTGGGCGTGCGCATGCGCAAAGAGACTTTTCTCATTTGAACGGGAAATGCGTGTTTTTGTTATTAATTCAACCACGAATTAAACTTTAGTGTAATACACGGCAAGCTCAAGTTAGTTATTAATTACTTGACACTTGTCCGACAACTTGCCACAGTTAGTAGCTTGTCTAAGGATCCTGGGTTCTATTACCAGTATGGTTGAAAAATATAATATAATTGAAATGGGCATGTTCTCTTTGACATTGATTAAAGTCTGGAGGGCTGGTTGCTGGGTCTGTTCTAGATTTAACTAAGTTTATAAGTCGTGGTCTGATATAATCGGTTGACTCAGAAAGTGCACGTTAAATAAATTAAATAAATTCTATACTATTTTATTGTAAGTTATTAAATACTAAGGAAAATAAATATCTTAAAACAGTTGAGCATTTTCTCTTATTTATTTTAAAAATTGATTATTGAATGAAACTTATTTTATTTATTTGTTTATAAACAATAATATGTCGAAAATATCGCAGTACACCCTGTGAGAATCGCTATTCTAGAAGCATCAAAAATGTTCCAGGGAAGTACAAAATCAATATTTTTTGGGGTAACCCAATTAAAAATAAATGGCAGGACACGATAGTAGAAACATTCTCAAATTGTGTATTATAGCTTGGAAGAAAAATTCTCAAAAATAGGTTTTAGTAAACTACCTTTAAATAAGTTTTGCTCATAAAAACAAACACATAATCTTGTTAATCACAATAATCAATCTTTATATATGAATTTCAAATAAGATTGTATAAATATATTTTAAGAAATTCCAATTTTCAAAAATAAATTGTTTGTTAAATACCCTAAAATTATTTATTTATTTGTAAAAATAAAAACTTATTTTTATTTATCATGAAAAACTATTCATAGATTCCCATTTTGAATGCTATATTCAAGGTCAATTTCCAAAACATTGAAATTGTCTATAATTTGTTTTAAGTAAACTACCTTTAAATAAATTAATTTAAATACAGTAAATCACCCATAGCCAAATTACTCCCAAAGTAGGCCTATACAGTATTAGTTGTCATGTTCATGTCAAAATCACTATAGCCATTTTCGAAATAATTTGAATTTGCAAAAATCTTTCCTAAGAAAAATACCTTTTATAGAATTTTTACCCAAATTAAAGTAAACAGTATTATTTTTTATGTCAAACAATCCTAAAATTTCAATTTAGAACCAATTCGTTATAGCCATTTGTAAAATATTTCAAATTTTTGAAAAATTAATCACTTGTAAACTACCCATAAATGAGTGTTTACCTCATAAACAAGTATACATTATTATTTCTTATGCCAAAAACTACCAAGATACCCATTTGGAACCAAATCGTTAGAACCATTTCAAAAAAATTTGGAGTTCAAAAAAATTACTCAGTAATCAACTCTTAATAATTGAAGGGCTAAAGCAAAAAAAAAAAAGGTATGACCATTTAAAATCTAAATAACAAATTTGAACAAACTCCATCAAACCGTTTTAGATTCGTGGCCATGGACAGAGAGTTTGACAGATATATTCCATTCACGGTAGGAATTACTATCTGAAAGGTCTTTTTTCCTACCAATATCCTACTATATAGTAGATTTATGGTAGGGAAAAAGGCCTTTCAGAAGTCAATTCCTATGGTGAATGGAATAGACAGACAGACATGGGGATAAACAGAATTGTAAAGTTAATTTTTTTTTGTTCATGTTCAAAGAAAAATTAAACTGTTGTCATAATCACGAGTTCAATTTTTTTCACGACCACAAAACTTTCTCTTGATATGAGAAAGTAAAAAGTTTAGGGGAAGACTACTGCAAATAGTTTACAACCGTATACTGTTTTTAGAAAGTGCACTCAAAATAACCCTAATATCTATGACAATAGCCATCTAATGTTCTTAGAAATTCCATGCTAAGCAACACAATGATATGCAATTATACCCATTTACTGATTTTAGAAAGGAAATTACCCTATATTTATTTATGTACTATTCTAGCCCTATAGCGTAAGTCTACATTTAAAAGCGCTTTTAAAGTTCCTTTGAGCTATTATTAAAATAGAAACACAAGAAATGCATCGTCTCCTAGTAGATTCATTGTAAGTAATAGATTTGATTTTTTATTTACATGCATACATTCTTGTAGATCACTTAATATATCTCAATCTGCCCACACATTTTAACATTTGACGTCACACATGTGGTACATTTGGCATGCAAACAACCAGCACTATATCTAAAATTGCAATAGTTAACATTTCTAAGCTGTCAGTGGGCTGAAATATTTTCAAGTGATTTGTTTAGTACATTGATGCAATAAACGGAAGACGTTAAAAAAACGTTTTGTTATTAATGAAATTATTATTTTTATGTTTCCGGGCTAAAGATAGTTGTATTGTAGCTCATATTTCAAAGGCATCGTTCGTAATTTTATAATAATATAAGTATAGCCAATCATTGTAACTATATAAAATATGTTTCTTATATACGCGTAGTAATATAATATTAAAACAATAAGAACCATTCAAACGATTAAGGACGTCATCTAAATGTGAGTATATTATGAAGCTACGATAGGCCTAGCCAATCGGTAGTGGAAATATATATGGCTTGAATAAAAAAACCGACCCAGACCACAGATTGGAAACAGTAATGGATGTAAAAACCTACCTATGACATCACGACAGGTCAAGATAGGATTTCCCATGTGAATGCAATTACGTTTCATTCAGCGAGTTTTAGAATAATAATAATAATAATAATATTTAGCACCGCGTCTTACTACCCATTCGGGTTATACGCTTTAAGTACTAATTACTCTAATGGATTAGGAATTGGGGAGGTTTAATTATATGAGGTGAACCCGCATTTGCGTGGAAGGAGAGTGGAAAACCATTTAGGAAAAACCACCCCCAGTTCACCCGACCAAGATTCGAACCTCGATCTCCCTGTCCTCAGCAGTCGAGCTCAACACGACAAGCGCGTTAGCCAACTACGCCACCGAGGCGGGCAGCGAGTTTTAGAGATATAACGTTGAAACAAAATCCACAAACTATTAAATAACTCTAAAAATAGTGCTACAGTGCTACAACAATATTTTTTTATCATGAAGTAGTTATTTTTTAAACATATGTTTGTAAATCATCTACAACTTAAGCTATTTGACTCAAGGTGCGGCAGAAGGGAGCGCAAGTGTTTTTACAGTTTTTAATAGAATTGCATTTTTTTGCCAAAATAAATCAAATATTTCTCCAGTAGCAACATAAGAGTTTAGTTTCCTGCACATGCTAATATCAACAGATCTTGAATATAAGTCAATGGTGTCTTGGAATTTTGTCAAAAAAATCTTTTTATTTATAAGGTTTTGACAAAATTCCAGGACACCCTTGACACATATTCAAGATCTGTTGATATTATCATGTGCAGGAAACTAAACTCTATGTTGCTTCTGGAGAAATATTTGATTTATTTTGGAAAAAAAAAATCTAATGCTATCAAATCTGTAAAATTACTCGCGCTCCCTTCTGCCGCACCTTAACCAAGAAAATTGCTAGTAGAATTCTTCCGGCCAGGATGTAGATTAAATAAATGGTAGCGTATAGCCCGAACGGGTAGTAAGACGCGGTGCTAAACAAAAATGGTATGGTGCACCGCACAGACTTTCTCCAGCTTTAATCTTAAAATATACGTTTACTAAAAACCCGTAAGATTTGTGAAACGAAATAGTAGAAATGTACATTGTTGTAGAGACATTACACCAAAGGTCATAAATGAAATAATATACACTGTTACTTACTCTATGGCACTAGGAACCAGAAACACTGTTACAGAATAATCGAGAAAAGATAAACATCTTTGTCCACCAAATATCATAAGAATAAAATTCGTCTTCAAAGACTTGAATTAAAAAGTACATTTATTTTCTTATAGCTCAGAAATGATTGGTTTGGTAAAAGTATGATCGTAAAATAAATCGGCCTCGAGATTTTGAAAAGTGCAAATTAAAGTACCTCAGATGCTCAACATGATGTTAACCCACAAGCACGCTATATCAACCGAGCGGTTGCCGCATGTTGTCGAAGATAGTGCCAACATTTGTGGATTTTGTGATCTCAATGAACCCCTTGGCCGTTAATTTCAGTTTTATAGACCGGAGCCGCTACCTATTTATTCAAGTAGCTCCTTATTTGTCCTCACGAGGCTGAGT
>CABFVX010010474.1:0-13904 GCA_902151425.1 Timema shepardi | reverse complement strand
GTGGGATCCTCCACAAGTGTTGCCAATCATCACACAGCGAGTGTTGCCAATCGTTAAAAACCTTTTAAAAAAACTTGGCACACGTCTCAGAAGTGTGGGTGAGAGAGGGACAGAACTAATTGGCTCGTTTCGTCTGCGACTGTGACGGTGGAGTAGTTCCTTCGAAGCGTGGAAATACTTCATACGGACTGACTTAAAAAAAAGAACACGGATATATAACTCATTAAAATAAAAATATAAATCGCTGTTTTTAAAACATAGAACAGATGGTCTAAGGGCGTGGAGGACTTTGTTGTCGACCGGCGAATAATCGGCGTCATTTTTCAAGGTCAAGGGCGGTCAAACGTTCACCTGTATTTTTTTTTATCACCGCGTTTTACTACCTATTCATGTTATACGCATACAGTAGCCCCATGGCTTCTTTGGTGCTGACTGACAGTTCACAACTGACAGCTGAGAGCTTTTAAAAGTTACCAGACTAAATTATGTATCCCTACGCAGAACCATATGATCTGCAAAAACATGTAATTAGCAGCTGTCACTTCTGACGGTCAGAATTTAGGTATATACCTAAATGTTGACTGTCAGAAGTCAGCTGTGAACTGTCAGTCAGCACCAAAGAAGCCATGGGGCTACTGTACATGATAATTACCAAGATGGAGTAGGAAGGCGAAAAGAATCATTTTAGAGGTAATCTACCCGCATTTGCGTGGAAGGGGAGTGAGGAACCATTTAGGGGGGAAAAATACCTTCAGTAGACCCGACCGGGATTCGAACCCCAATCTCCACATCATCAGCAGGTCAGTCAGTCTAACACAAGAATGACGCTTTAGGCTTAGACCGTTCTACCACTGGACCAGTTTGGACCTGTTTTCTTGTTTTAATTGATACGTTTTAAAGCAAGGTTTTTTTAACGTAGCGAGTACCTCCACATTTGTGGACATGCAGTCTACATATCTGACTCACTTAGTTTGGTTTACCGTTGGAAGGGAGGGCGGGATTTCAAGTTTCGTCCGGATGTTCTGAGGTTTTTTTTTATCCTGACTACTTTCCCAATCTCTCTCCACGCAAAATTTGTTGCGCTCGCTCTAAATTATACCTTTCTCATCCTCACCTCATTTGCGTGGTTTATCAAATAATGGGTACAGTCCATTTCTCAAAATAAAAACCTTATCTCACTGTCTGAATTATAAAAACTACTAGATCTATTTTCACTTATTCATACGGCAAGTGATGTAATCTACAATTGTCACTTTTGATGGATATTATCAATACCTGTAAAAAATAACAATATTAATTGAGTAAAAAATTTGTTCAATGTTGAACGCACAAAAAAAAAAGTTTATAATTTCCAAAACGCACTTCCCATGAAAATTGTACTGTGACAGGACGGGTGTTAAGACGCAGAGAACCATCGAGTAGGAAGACAAGAAGAGGGAAGCTACAGTCCAATTTTCACATTAAAGACCCTTTTAGAAAATATTATATCATATTTATTTTGCTGTAAACATTGATAATATTTAATCATTTTATTATTGTTATTATAGTTATTGTTAATATTTATCAAAAGTGACAGCTATAGATTAGATGACTTGACGTATGAATACGTTACACTAGATATAGTAGATATTCTATGTGTCAAACGTCTGTACTGGGAGTCCGGGGTTCAATCCTCGGTCCCGGCAAAGATTTATCTGATTGCCAAACCCTTCCTTCACCTCTGACAAGACGTGTATTAATCACAACTTGTGAATTTGTGGAATGCCAGGCCTCCACCGTGGTTCGGATCCCACGTTAAACTGTAGGTCCTCCATTTCATCTCACAATCACCNCTTGTGAATGTGTGGAATGCCAGGCCTCCACCGTGGTTCGGATTCCACGTTAAACTGTAGGTCCTCCATTTCATCTCACAATCACCCTACCATTACACATTAGCGTAAGTGTGTATAACCTGAACGGGTAGTAAGACGTGGTGCTAATAATTATTATTATTATTATTATTATTATTATTATTATTATAGCTGTCATATAAGGTTCTTCCTATAAAAGTTAGAGCTGTAATGTATTCCAGAAGAGTCTAATCGTAAGGACCATGCAGAGGTCTACACTCGTATTTGATAGTGTGTGTGTGTCCCCCCCTCCCCCTTCTACCCCTTCATGGACTGTTTGCACTCGAGTGATTCTCGCGCCTGCGCTGTTCGATATCGAGCCTTCTGGTTTGTGTCTAATCGAGACTTAAGTGCTAAGTGCACTTTGCAACCCGCTACAAGAGGCCTCAAGAAAGTCGTTAACCTTCCCATGGCCCGATTTAGCTGCACCATGTATGTTGTAGATTTCTCTGATGAATTAAAAAAAAAAACAGTCCAGAGCTCTGGTTTATTTCGCATTTCCTTTTATTGTTACTTGTACGTGTGTTTTAAGAACACTTTAGCACACGTCTTGTTCGACTTATCGCATAAGGTTTGATTCACAAGTTCGCTGAAAATAAGTAACAAGACTCTGCCTGAGTGACGCAGCAACTCACACGCTGAATGTTAACCCATGATGCAATGCGACGCAAATTTAGAAATGCTAAATTATAACACCGTACTGTGACACAATCCAATACATCGGTCGCCTTACATTAACGGGTTGTTTTCAAATCTCCTCACAGCATACAACGAAGCTGTCTGATTTGCTTCTAGCTCTACAGCGCATGCGCACTGATTTAAAATGGTCGGTTGTGGTATTTGATTGGTTCTCCCGTTGCCTAACATCTCTCGGGCAGAGCGGACAAAATAGAGATGAGGTTGAACTTTAAACGAAACAGCTCGCGCCGATGAGACGGAAATCTTGTGATTGGCTTAGAGCTCGTCACGTGACTACGTTTCTGTTCTGCGCTAGGTTGTTTTTTTTGCGAACGTTAGATTCCACATTAAAGACTTATTATTATTATTATTATTATTATTATTATTATTATTATTATTAGCACCGAGTCTTACTACCCGTTCGGGTTGTACGCACTTACGCTAATGTGTAATGGTAGGGTGATTGTGAGATGAAACGGAGGACCTACAGTTTAACGTGGGATCCGAACCACGGTGGAGGCCTGGCATTCCCCACATTCACAAGATGTCTTGTCAGAGGTGAAGGAAGGGTTCGGTAATAAGATAAATATATGCCGGGACCGAGGATTGAACCCCGGCCGCCAGCATAGAAGTCTGACACCTTACCCCTAGACCGCCAGGTCACCTAAAGACCTACTAAGCTCAGTCAACACAGGCAAGTGTTACCAACTCTCTTAAGTCTAAAGAGATGAAACTCAATGGATTGTAAGTAACCTTTGTCCGTTGTTTCTAGAGAGTATAATAGGTAGAATTGCGCCACGATTGCTGATACTAGCGCATATGTACAGTAGCCCCATGGCTTCTTTGGTGCTGACTGACAGCTCACAGCTGACTTCTGATGGCTTTGAAAAGTTACCAGACCAAATTATGTATCCATACGCCGAACCATATGATCTGCAAAAACATGTGTTTAGCAGCTGTCACTTTTGACAGTCAAAATTGAGGTATACACCTAAATGTTGACTGTCAGAAGTCAGCTGTGAGCTGTCAATCAGCACCAAAGAAGCCATGGGTCTACTGTAGATACTCTGCCAAATATTTAGTATTTGACCCCGTATTGAGTCCAATGTGATCACACGATTATAACACACAAGGCTCACAGATTGAGTACGATAATTCAGATATTACTGTGAACAACATAATCATTAATTGACATAGTACAACCATCTCACGTTAAGAGAGAGAGACATCTCCTCAGCTCACTCGGTGGTAGCGTGTCTGTATACTGAGATAAGGGACCCGGGTTCGGTTATCGACAGGGTCGAAAAATGTATAATTGGTGAAATGTGGGTTTACCCCTTTCACAGTGATGAATTAACGGCCGGGGGATTGGATGTTGTGCTTGTCCTAGTCCTAAGTTAGATTATAAGGCATATGAAGCTACGGCAGGTCTAGCAAGCCGGTACTGGAAAATATGTCTCGAATAAAAAAAGTTATTTTAGACCATAGGCTGGAAACAATAATGTATGTTAAAAGAATATTATTAAGCACGACGTCTTACTACCCGTTCGGGTTATACGCTTAAGTGCTGATTACGCTGATGGATTAGGAATTTGAAAGGTTAAATTTAGAGGAAGTGAACCCACATTTGCGTGGAGGGAGTGGAAAACCGTTTAGGAAACACCTCCTTCTCCAGTTCACCCAACCGAGATTCGAACCTCAATCTCCCCATTCTCGCCAGTCTGGTTCAACAAGAAACTAGCGCGTTGGCCAACTACGCCACCGAGAAGGGATGTAAATAGAAAATGACACATATATATGCAATACATTTTGTTAACATTGAGAAACTAAATTTCACACTTTTGTTTAAATATTTTAGGTGCAGAATTAGTCAAGTATTTAAATTCCCTGACTGTTCCTGTAACCAGCTCGTGGATGTATACTGTTGTTACCGAATTTCGAAAATAACTAAATGCATTTATTGTGAAGAAAACCTATCAATTTATTTGACAAAAACTCGGAAAATATTAATTTTATAAAATATTCTTTCAACTAAAAGCTACCCGCTTCGGTGGCCACATGATCTAACGCGCTACTCTCGCACTAGATTAGGACTGCCGATGACGGAGAGATCAAGGTTCGAATCTCGGGTCGAGTGTACTGAGGATGGTTTTTTTCTCTCAAAATGGGTATCCTTTCTCTCTCTACGAAAATGCGGGTACACTTCCTCTAAATTATAACCTTCCTGATATCTAAAACCATTAGAGTAGTTAGTACAGTACATAAAAGTCCAGCCCGAACGGTTAGTAATACGCGGTGGTAAAATATAATATAATAAATATGAACTACAGTAGCCTCATGGCTTCTTTGGTGCTGACTGACAGCTGACGGCTGACAGCTAAAAGCTTTGAAAAGCTACCAGACCAAATTATGTATCCCTACACCGAACCATATGATTTGCAAAAACATGTCTTTAGCAGCTATCACTTCTGACAGTCAAAATTTAGGTACATACCTAAATGTTGACTGTCAGAAGTCAGCTGTGAGCTGTCAGTCAGCACCAAAGAAGACACGGGGCTACTGTACCTAAATGTTGACTGTCAGAAGTCAGCTGTGAGCTGTTAGTCAGCATCAAAGAAGCCACGGGGTTAATGTACCTAAATGTTGACTGTCAGAAGTCAGCTGTGAGCTGTTAGTCAGCATCAAAGAAGCCACGGGGTTACTGTACCTAAATGTTGACTGTCAGAAGTCAGCTGTGAGCTGTCAGTCAGCACCAAAGAAGTCACGGGGCTACTGAACCTAAATGTTGATTGTCAGAAGTCAGCTGTGATACTGTCAGTCAGCACCAAAGAAGCCACGGGGCTACTGTACCTAAATTTTGCCTGTCAGAAGTCAGCTGTGAACTGTCAGTCAGCACTAAAGAAGCCACGGGGCTACTGTATTTACTGTTATGTTTGTTGTGACATAGCACGTTATTGCCCAAACGCCTAGGTGTTCTTTTATTCGAGACAGGAACCAATTTGTATAGCAAGAGTGCAATAACTTTTAAAAATAAATTGTTTACATTCTTCAGGACATATGTGTGATAAGGGAAACACAAACCCACAGTCCAATTTTCATAAGAAGAACCTTATATGGCAGCTAATACTAGATCTACCTTCACATATTCATACGTCAAGTCATGTGAACTGCAGTTGTTTTATTTTGATAGATATTATCAATACCTAAAGGCCCCGTGGTATAGTGGTCAGCGCACATGACTGAGAACCTAGGTGTCCCAAGCTCGATTTCCGGCTGGTACCATGGGTATTTTCTCCGAAAGAGGAACTACCCCGACGGTCACCAGAACAGGGTCAGTTAGGGGTAAGTGTTTCCACTGGTTCCACACCCTCATACTCACCCTCACCATCATCTCGTCTCATCAGGACATACGGTTACTACATTCAGGCGTCCCCAGGAAAAAAAGTTATATTTAAACTAGCTAACTTTCCCATAGGAGGGGGCTCAGTCCCCCCTTATCACTCTGCAATTTTTTGTTTGTTAATTCTTAAGAAAAAATAAAATTGTGTGTTTTAAAGTTGGGACTGCTGGAACTCAAGGTTGAACGGGGGTAGAGGGGGTGGGTCAAACACTGTAGGCAAAAAATAAATAAAAAATTCACAAACATAAATGCCTCTAGAAGCTATTTGGAGCATTTTTTAATGGTTACTAAGGCCGAAACGTTCTTAGCGCACGTCCCCTTAGATTACAAAAATTCGTATAGAGCACAGTAATTCTCATCATAATTTATTGAATGACAGACAGTACGAAAAAAAAAGTTTTAACATAATATTGATATACAATCAATTAGTTAACTTATAATTTCATAGTATAAAACTTTATTAAAAAAATATATGTACCTATTATTTTTCCATGAAAAGCAGTGCCAGAACGGCGTTCCCACGCGTTCACGCTCCACTACAACACTAGCCTCAACAAACATAAGTTTGCATGTTCTGAAAGACTCTTCTTACGTTGCCACTCTAGCTTTATCTACAGCCTAAATTGTTCCAAACCACAGATGACGATCACGGCAAGGTCACTAGCCTCCACCCCCTCCATAGGCGACGATCACGGCTTGGTCACTCCCTCTCTCCCTCACAAATGACTATCACTGCAAGGTCACTCGCATCGGCCCCCACAGGCGACGATCACGGCGAGGTCACTCTCCTCCACTATTCCCTCACAAGGGACGATCACGGCAAAGATAACCCCCTTCTTACAAGGGACGATCATGGCGAGGTCACTCTCCTCTCTCCCGCACAAATGATGATGATCACGGCTAGGTAACCCCGCCTCCACTCTCCCTTCTCCAGCACAAGCGACGATCACGGCGAGGTCACTCTCCTCCACTATCCCCTCACAATGGACAATCACGGCAAAGATAACTCCCTTCTTACAAGAGACGATCACGGCGAGGTCACTCTCCTCCACTATCCCCTCACAAGGGACGATCATGGCAAAGATAACTCCACTCCCTCTTACAAGAGACGATCACGGCTGGGTCACTCCCCTCTCTTGTACAAATGACGATCACGGCTGGGTCACTCTCCTCTCTCACGCACAAATGATGATGATCACGGCTAGGTAACTCGCCTCCACTCTCCCTTCAACTGATATCGTCGTGGGAGGTATCGGCCAAACACCAGTACAAGGCTATCGTTCGCCCTCTCCACCAATCAGAGGGGGGTATTTTAACACGAGGTGACAAGGTTACTCTCGAGTCTAACCGCTAAAACACGAAGGATATCGAGAACATGATACATCAACTGTGAGCACAGCTTGGATGGTGGATACCACCACATCTTCTTTCTAATATATATAAACAGCCGAATCAACACACGATTTATTTTTAATCCACTTCGGTGGTCGCATGTTCTATGACGTCACTCTTACAGTAGACCGGATTGCCGATGACGGGGAGATCGGCGGTCGAATCTCGAAAGGGTATTCTGCGTTTAAAAAATTTGTTTTCTACTTTTCCTTAGCGTAAATTCGGGTACACTTCCTATAAAATAAATCTTACTCACCTTTAACCCATTATTGTCATTATTAGTAAATAGGCTCCTAAATAGGTAGTTAGACGCGGTGCAAAAAAATAAATATTAACGTTCACAGTTTTTACAGGAGCCCCATGGCTTCTTTGGTGCTGACTAGCAGCTCACAGCTGACAGCTTTGAAAAGTTACCAGACCAAATTATATATCCCTACGCCGAACAATATGATATGCAAAAACATGTGTTCAGCAGCTGTCACTTCTGACAGTCAAAATTTAGGTATATACATAGATGTTGACTGTCAGAAGTCAGCTGTGAACTGTCAGTCATGCACCAAAGAAGCCACGGGGCTACTGTACCTAAATGTTGACTGTCAGAAGTCAGCTGTGAACTGTCAGTCAGCACCAAAGAAGCCATGAGGCTACTGTAGCTGTCTTTCTTTACCCTCCGTGTTTTGGGAAATGGGTCAACTCCAACAAGCCCCCCAAGTTTCCTACAAAGAGGGAGCGGTTCCCCTTGTACCCCCCTCCCGCTACCCTCTATAAATCATCACAGACATCACTGTGTGAACAGACTTTGACTGTTTTATTGAGATAATCAATAATTGGCAGACTCTGCGAACCCAATAGCAGTTGAAGAATATGAGGGGAACTTATGAACTCTTGGCTCCTACGTTGGTTGACCCTGAGCTTGTATATCTCAGAGCAAGCAAAAAATGCATATTGCTTATTTTTAAATAAATATCGATAGTTTATTGGAATAATTTATGGATGACTTTATTCAAACACACAGCACACTAGAACACACACACACACACACACATTTGATTAACGCTAGTAATTATTATTAGCACCGCGTCTTACTACCCGTTCGGGTTACACGCACTTACGCTAATGTGTAATGGTAGGGTGATTGTGAGATGAAATGGAGGACCTACAGTTTAACGTGGGATCCGAACCACGATGGAGGCCTGGCATTCCCCACATTCACAAGATGTGATTTATACACTTCTTGTCAGAGGTGAAGTAAGGATTTGGTAATCAGATAGATCTGTGTCGGGACCAAGGATTGAACCCCGGCCACCAGCACAGAAGTCCGGCACCTTACCCCAAGACCGCCAGGTCACCTTAACGAAAGTAATTAATTTTTTGGGCTCGGTGGTATTGGGGTTAAATTGCCCGCCTCAAGATCCGATTTTCGTGGGTTCAAACCCAGCCGGGGTTGACGGATTTCTCTTGAGCGATAAAAATCCGTAGCACAATTTCCTTCGGGGGGGGAGGGGGGGAAGAAAGTAATATCCGTCGGTCCCATGTCGAATGTGGACATGTAAATGAACCCTGGAAGTTATGTGAAAATACCTCCCAGTCTATTGTCTATTAATAATTATTATTATTCCATGTATACTCTTTAGTGAAATGCGACCTTCTTCACAATTACTATTTTGGGACATGTCATATTATTGCACCAAAGGCCTCATATACACTTTCTGTTTTTAATAAACAGTCTCCAGTTTTAGATTGCACTTGTTTCTTTCAACCAACCAGCAATCAGCTGAGAGGTGTGTGTGTGTGTGTGTGTGGTTTTAAAAAGAATGTTAAATTCAACAACGCTGCCAACTTTTCAACGTCTAAAATAAGCCTTCTTTCTCGGCTGGATAAGCTTGTGGTTTTCTCATTCTTAATCTTTTCTGACAGAAGTGTTTTTTATTTATAATTTTAATTATAGACCCCCTTCTAAGTCCACTTCTGAAAATTCATCCCAAACATTTGTCTTGTGGATGTAGGAACATTGCCCGAGCTCAAGAGGGGGTTGGGGGGGTACGGAGGGGGGTTGGCGCCATGATTTACGTTTCGCAACTGTCCAGTCTTGTGCGAAACAGACGTCACTTGATTCTGACATTTGATGGACGTCGCTTATTTGTAAACCTGACAGATCATCTCGGGAATTAACTGCGTTACATGCTCTGTTATACAAGTTCGTTTTTAGTCTGATCGTCACACGAAGGTATATATATATATATATATATACATACACAGTGTGATCGTCACACGAAGGTATATACAGTGTGATAATCACACGAAGGTATATACAGTGTGATCACCACACGAAGGTACATACAGTGTGATCGTCACACGAAGGTACATACAGTGTGATCATCACACGAAGGTATATATAGTCTGATCATCACACGAAGGTATATGCTATACAGTGTGATCGTCACACGAAGGTATATACAGTGTGATCATCACACGAAGGTATATATAGTCTGATCATCACACGAATGTATATGCTATACAGTGTGATCGTCACACAAAGGTATATACAGTGTGATCATCACACGAAGGTATATACAGTGTGATCACCACACGAAGGTATATACAGTGTGATAATCACACGAAGGTATATACAGTGTGATCGTCACACGAAGGTACATACAGTGTGATCATCACACGATGGTATATATAGTCTGATCATCACACGAAGGTATATACAGTGTGATCATCCCACGAAGGTATATACGGTGTGATCGTCACACGAAGGTATATACAGTGTGATCGTCACACGAAGGTATATAGTGTGATCGTCACACGAAGGTATATACAGTGTGATCGTCACACGAAGGTATATACAGTGTGATCATCACACGAAGGTATATATAGTGTGATCATCACACGAAGGTATATACAGTGTAATCGTCACACGAAGGTATATAGTGTGATCGTCACACGAAGGTATATACAGTGTGATCATCACACGAAGGTATAGGCCTATATAGTGTGATCACCACAAAATAGTATGTAATATCGAAAATCCTTTAAAACAGTACATGAGTTTGGTGTTTACTGAAACTAACACAAAACTATTTTGTATGAACCAATACATAGACTGTAAACATGGTTATAAAGTTGATATTTTCCCCCCTAAAAAGCCCCAAAATCACATATCTATGTTGATCACTAAGAGCTAAAGGCCCGGGAAACGAAAGGTAATCAGTATAGGAGCGTAGAATGGATATTTGTGAATCAAAATGAAGTCATTTTAAAGGAGGGATCGCAACACAAATTGTATTGTAATTTGTATTTCCTCCTTCCCCGTTTGTTCTCCTACTGCCGGACAGCTTCACCCAGGAACGTTATAAACCCACTTNGGGGGGGGGGGGGACCTAGTATGTATGGTGCCCTTGTTTTAAACAACCCAGGGAGTTAAAAGAGTCGAACAACACTCAGATAAATAGATAGATAGCCATACGAAGTTAAAAAGGGATGCCACCAGCGTTGCCAACTTAGGTAAGTATATTATTAAAATCTCGTCAGAAATGATCAAAATTATATGAGGTCCTGCTATATTTAAACTAGATAAAATACATTTTATGATTAATTTTTTTAAAGAAAACATATGGCCAAAAACCTTTTAGCTAAGAAACAAAAGGTTAAGAGTCTTTCAAATTGTAGTTAATACACGCTAAAAATATATTTACCTTCCAAAAATCCCTTGACGCTAGAGTTCCCCTCTCTCCTCCCCACAATATGTTTTCTTTGCACTTCAATCAATAAAGAGAAAGAATACTTAATATTTAAGAGAGTAATTTATAGATACCACTTAATAAGAGAGGTAGAACCACTAGTGAAACAATAAAATTGCCACTTATCTCGTTTGTTTTCTTTAAATTAAATTGAGTTCAAGAAAATACGACAAAAATCATTCAGACAAAAATATATTTAATTCACACTAGTGGGTGTTTGATTATTTTAGCCACCATAACCATTTTTGAATCAAGCTATATTTAGTGGGAGGAAAAAAATTATGTTGGCAACACAGGCTGCCACTAAGAGTCCTCCATATATATAAAAAAAATCCCCGTCAGGGCGGTCGTAACTTTCTGAAACGGGGGTCTGGGAGGATTGAGAGCTCGAGATAAGAACAGAAGTTATAGAGAACAGTAGCGTTATTGAAAGATTGTCAGACCAAACTATTAGGAGAATATATAGGGGAGGAGGTGTTGCAGAAGACACACCTGGGCTACTAGTGTATCGGACCTCCTCACCAAACTATTAGGAGAATATATAGGGGAGGAAGTGTTGCAGGACACTAACACTAACACACCTGGGCTACTAGTGTCTCGGACCTCCTCACCAAACTATTAGGAGAGTATAGAGGGAAGGAGGTGTTGCAGTAGACCAACATACCTTGGCTACTAGTGTCTCTGACCTCCTCACCAAACTATTAGGAGAATATATAGGGGAGGAAGTGTTGCAGGACACTAACACTAACACATCTGGGCTACTAGTGTCTCGGACCTCCTCACCAAACTATTAGGAGAATATATAGGAAAGGAGGTGTTGCAGGAGACTAACACACCTGGGCTACTAGTGTCTAAGGGCCAGTTTCATAGTCAAATTTAGTACGCCTCAAGTGCGGAGCTACACTAAGTACATGACGACACCTACCTAAACCAGAATGGAATGGGCCGTTCTCGCACAGGAAACTGGCCCATCCCATTCTGGTTTAGGTAGGTGTCGTCATGTACTTAGTGTAGCGCCGCACTTGAGGCGTACTAAATTTGACTATGAAACTGGCCCTTAGACCTACTCACCAAACTATTAGGAGAATATATAGGGGGGGAGGTTTTGCAGAAGACTAACACTAACACACCTGGGCTACTAGTGTCTCGGACCTCCTCACCAAACTATCAGGAGAATATATAGGAGAGGAGGTGTTGCAGGAGACTAACACACCTGGGCTACTAGTGTCTTAGATCTACTCACCAAACTATTAGGAGAATATATAGGGTAGGAGGTGTTGCAGAAGACACACCTGAGCTACTAGTGTCTCGGACCTCATGAGCATAGTATACCTACAGGATTAAGCTACCTGTTAGAACGCCTTGTTCTGGTGATCAAATACTTGGTCCGGTTTTGTCTTAGGTCCAATTAAATGTCTATAAATATTGATATCAATTATTGAATGTTTGAAATCAATATTTATTTTTAATGCAGGTTTTATGTCTAAATAACATGTACATTTTATGTAGTATTTTGAAATGCGGTGAGGGAAAGGAAGCTTTAGGCCTTGAAAGTTGTGGGAGTCACTGGTCTAGAGTGAGGATGAAAAACACACATTTAAAAAATATAAAGCGAGTGTACAGTTCAAATGTCATAGACAAGGCCTTTTAGATAATTTAAACATATTTTTTGTCTCAACATTGATAACATTTTACTGTACTATTATTATTATTGATATCTTTCAAAAGTGACAGTTGAAGATCACATGACTTGACGTATGAATACGTACGTGAAAGTAGACCTAATAACTTTTATGTTTACCAACCCGCCTCAGTGGCGTAGTTGGCTAACGCGCTTGTCGTGTTAAGCTCGGCTGCTGAGGACGGGGAGATCGAGGTTTGACTCTCGGTCGGGTGAACTGGGGGTGGTTTTCCACTCTCCATCCACGCAAATGCGGGTTCACTTCCTCTAATTCAACCTTCCCAATTCCTAACCCATTAGCGTAATTAGTACTTAAAGCGTATAACCCGAACGGGTAGTAAGACGCGGTGCTAAATATTAATTAATTATTAATTATGTTTACCAACGCCGTATATCAGTCGGTAGTGTGTTTGCATACCGAGTTCGATTCCCGGGATGTCCGAGTAAATATATTGGATGAAATTTTTGTTTTTCTCTTCCACGGTGATGAATTAACGACCGTAGGAGGTGTGGAGGTTGGTTAATGTGTATATTCTTGGTTCGAGCTATTTTTTAGTCGTGTGCTGATATAATCAGTCGGTACGTTAAATACCTCAAATAAATAGTTATTCTTTTCTAGATTACAGTCCTTCCTATGAAATCTTACTATAAGCGGATTAGCTTAGAGCTCTTAAGTGTCAAAAAAAAGTCAGTAACGCTAACCTCTCAACCAACCCTTTCTGTTTGAGGGGTGTTACATCGTAGAGCACTGAGACGCGTTAAAGACTTTTATAAATCCCTAATTAATTATGAAGTTCTGATTTTTTTTAAATATAGTTTTCAACCAAAGTGTAGGCGAAAACTATCAGCAGGTTTATGACCAGTTAAAAAGTTTAAATTTTGAATTTAAAGTTTTTTAAATAAAGAGACTAAAGCAAAAGGTTAGAAACCTACATCTAGCCTTCTTCTATAAAATAAAGTCATGTTTTGACACGGTTACAACAGGACATGTTGAGATAAGGTGCGATTATTTTATAGGGTTTTATGTAAGTTAAACCCCTTCCTTCACCTCTGACAAGACATCTTGTGAATGTGGGGAATGCCAGGCCTCCACCGTGGTTCGGATCCCACGTTAAACT
>CABFVX010010472.1:0-13905 GCA_902151425.1 Timema shepardi | reverse complement strand
ATTTATAAGCTGATGACTTCCGCACGTCCATCATAGACTCTGCCTTAAACTATGAGTGAAGAGTGAAGAATGACCATGGGCACGGGGCGAATCCTGGATAACTCAGTGGTAAGAGCATTGGCGTACTAAGCCGAAGGTCTCGGGTTCGATTCCCGTATCTAGGTGTCATTTTTAAATTTTCAGAATATGATATATAAATGGTGTTATCCTCACTAAAATGCATAAATTATAGCTTCGGCTATTTGATTCATTATTATAACTGTAGTTCGGCCTACTTTATATTCTACTTCAAGGTTATTATCTTGGTTTAGGCAAATATTATTTCATTATCTGCCTGAATGGCCTATGTTAGTATTTACTAGATATTGTTTTAGGTCAATATGGCTCTATATAGCACTAAACAATTTTTTCATAATGTAAATTTTATCTTAAAATTGTAATCTGTACCCCGTAGAGTGGAATAGTATATTTATAAAGTATTTATACGTTAAAATCTTTTTAAAATTAATTCAAAGGTAGTTCACACGTCTTATATTACAGGCACTACACAAGTTATACTATCGGCCACTGTCTAGGTAACTAAGCAAAGTGTGTGTAAGAATTGTTTGTACTAGTAAGTGCTAAGATTAAATCTCAATGGGGTAGCCTATATTGAAAGTGGATTTTACATTCTCACCAGGTGAATGCTAGTAAATTTACTTTTAGCTACTCATTTTGTTCCTGCTCCCCTGGATTAGGTTGTAAACAAAGTATGTTAGATATATTAAACAGAATGTAATAGGTCAAATTAAAATATTACATGATACCATATTTTAAATATAATCAGTAATATTGGGAAACATTATCAATAATGACCGCAAAAAAATTAATATTTCCTTAAAGTTAGTGTTTATGAACATCTTACTATAGGTTTTGTATTTTCACTTTGCTGCAGCTATATATTTTGATGCTTCATGCACCAAGTTATCCAGGCCAAGAAGAGTGTAAATTAGGCCTCATCATGCAACACAACTCAATGTCCAAGTTTAAGAAAACTTCATTTAGTCCTCTTTGATGCCTGGATCCAGCTCTTTCATGGGTGCAGGAGGCACCAGATGACAAGTTCTCTGCTATCTTTTCTTTGTGTAGTACAAAGATATGCTTGAGCAACATGGGAAAGCAGGCACTACAAGCCATATGGCAGGAAAAAAACACAACTTCAGAGAGTAGAAGAAAGGGTTTCCTTTCACTTGAACTTTTCTTAAAAAGGAGCCCCTCACAGTGTAGAAGTGCAGTTTCAAGTAGTATATCTGGAAATTATATTTCAGAACTTACTTCTAAGCCTTAAGTCTGCATTACTATTTCTCCTTTATCTCCTGTGTGTACAACTTCTAGTGTAGGGGAAAGTATTAGTAATATAATGTCTTTCCCAGAAGAAACACCAAGATCACGGACACTACACTCTTTTCTTATTGAAAATGTAACAAAGGCAGAAATATTATGGTGTATGCAATCAGTAATGCAACATAGTCCATTGAGAACGATTGCAAGTGATATGTCATTATTCAAGCAAATGTTTCTCGACAGTTCAATAGCCGGTAAAGTATAACTTCAGAAAACAAAGGCAGCTTATGTGATTGTACATGGATTGACATCTTTTTTTGAACGTGAAGTGAGAACATTGTCACATTCTAATCATAGTCATATGATTCGATGAAAGTCTCAATAAAGTGTCACAAAAACAATATTGTAGTGAGGATTTGGGATAGTCGAAAGAAGGAGGTTTCAACTAGATATTTAATGTCAATTTTCTGAGGTCATACTATTTCAGCTGATTTATTAACTGCCTTCAAAAATAGTTTATCCAACGTGGATCTAATAAAGGTTATGCAAGTATTATTGGACGGCCCAAATGTTAATATTACATTTTTGAGGGATTTAAAGAATGACTTGATTGACGGCTGTCTTGATATAGGTAGCTGTGGACTTCATACACTTCATTGTGCATTCAAAGGGGGTGTCAGAGCCACTGATTGGAAACTAGTTAAATTTTTGCAGGCACTGTATAATTTGTGGAAGGATGTCCCTGCTCGAGGAGCAGATTATATCGCCATTACAGGGTCCACAATTTTCCCCTTAAGGTGGTTTTAGAATGTTACATTCTCAGAAAGAGCCTCTATGATTCTGCCAAATGTGCTTAAATTTGTTAATGAAGTGAAAGGTAAAAATGAACCTAAATGTAACAGCTTCAAAATAATTTCAGAATTTTTGAATGATAAGCTACTAGGTCCAAAACTAGTTTTTTTCAGAGCTTAGCATCAGATATAGAGCCTTTTTTTTAAGGGACTTTCAGCCAAAAGAGCCTCTTTCACCTTTTTTTGTATAATGCTTTAATTTCTTTGGTTAAGAGTGCCATGGAAAAGTTTGTTAAACATGAAATACTGTCTTCGACATTAGTTTTCAAAATAAATATTTTGAAGAAAGAAAACTTATTGTATGATAGGCAGATTGATATTGGATATGCCACTAAGGATACCCTTTGAAAATTTAAAAGTGTGCCAGATCGGGATTTATGAAGTTTCGATTAGCGTGCCGTAAATGTTTGCCAAATTTTGTATCAAAGATTATGATATGTTCACCTCTGAGCTACAAACTGACAGAATCAATTTCATGCTTTGACCCTGCAGTAGCCATCAATACGGAAACCGCCAACAAACACTTATCTGATGCCTTGCAAATTTATGTGGAAAGTAATTGGATAACTGGTATTACAGCTGATCAAGATGATCGAGAATACAAAAAATTACTGTCCATATCAGCTGTTAAAGACAATCTAAACACCTTTATCAGGAGTTAAAACCACCTCGACCATTTTTGGCTAAAACTCTTGGAAACCCACAGTTTTTATGAAACTGAACATTTGAAAGGTTTCCTTAATATGGTATTAATTATTTCCCATGGCAATGCCGCTCTGGAGAAGGTTTTATATAAACAAGAAATGTATTGTGGAAAATCAAAAAGCTGAATCATTAATTGCACAGACACACATTTTCGATGCAGTAACTTTTGCAGTAGTAGTGGAGGCAGTCGTAATATCAAAAGAACTTGTTCATTCACTGCATAGTGCCCATTCACAATACAAAGAAATCAACAGGAAAATGAGCAGAACAAAAATTCCTAAATGAAAAAAAACATCAGCTAAGGCTCTAAAACAGTGGTCCCCAAACATCTTTGAGTCACCACTCCCTTGGCTCCAAAAACTCATGCTCAGCACCCCTTATCATTTACTCTAAAAATCAATATTCATAATAGTAGTTTTCAACGACCCACAATATAGAAATAGCAATAAAATTCAAGGGTGTAACAATTATTGATTGAATATTTATTCAAAATTAAAATATATTGCTTAAGTTTATTTAATTAAACATGATTGATGAGCTCAATAAAGTGATAATCTTTTCAAATGTATTAAATACTACATATTATTAGATACTAAATTTAGTAACTAGGTAGAGTACATCACTATTCTGTAAATTCTTAATGCAGTGGATGAGCTTGATGAAATGAGAATAGTTTCCCAATGTCTGGCTTAATGTCACTTAACATGAGTCTTAAATCACCACGTTTAGTAATTTTGAGTCGATTTCTTTGCTTGGAGAGAAGTAGGCTGACCACACTAAAACCACGTTCCCCCAAATACGATGTTGGAAATGCAATCAGGAGTCTCTTAACTACCCTCCATAATGCAGGATAGTGATAAGGAATTTCCTTCTGTAACCAAAACTCCTGGTACGATTTCTTAAACTTTGGTTTCAGCTCAATGTAATTTTGTAGCGCAATTAGTTCTTCCTCCAATGCTCCAACTTCTTCACTATCAGAAAATGGACTTAATATCTAGTCTGGAATTTTCATCATAACAATATCTTCATGCAGCATATTCGAATGGTCACAAAAAACTTGCAGATCATCATCTTTTATCCCGACTTTCTTTTCTAGGTCAGATTAGCTCGGAAATTGGTATAGCTTGCGACGGCCTATATTGCGCTTCAGTATAGTTAATTTTGCAATAAATGTAGATACGGCAGATATGGCTTTAATAAGATTGGTGTCATTGCCTTGCAACTGCAAATTCATTTCATTGAAATTTGCAAATGGCTCAGACAAATAAGCAATGTCATATTTGATTTATTTGAGTTCATTACTGAGCAAAGCATTCATGTCTTCAAAATATTCCACAAGTGTCTAAAAGGTTGTAAAATCGTATCAGTTTCTTTTAGATAGCCAACAAACTTTAATGTGAAGCAACAAACGTTCAAAGTCTTCATCATTCTCAGCACAGAGCTCTCGGAATAATCGATCATTGAGAGCATGTACTTTAATCTTACTCACTGCAGTAATAACAGTGTGTAATAAATTGTGTAGGCGTCCACTGAGATTTTTTGCAACCAGATGTTGGCAATGAATGACACAGTGAATGGTAAAGATATTTGGAACTAATTTTTT
Source organism: Timema shepardi (assembly GCA_902151425.1). Taxonomy (NCBI): domain Eukaryota; kingdom Metazoa; phylum Arthropoda; class Insecta; order Phasmatodea; family Timematidae; genus Timema; species Timema shepardi. Next base: position 9,423 of record CABFVX010010472.1, on the reverse strand, counting down.
CAAGTAAGCGACACACTTACAGTAGCGACCAGTCACTGATGGTGCTCCATCAGTTGCTCAAGCAAGTATGTTGGTAAGTGGAATTTCCTTTTCTTTGAAAAACTCAACATGAAATATTGACTCTCCTTTAGTATCAGTTTTTACTTGCCTTGCGAAAACAACTCTTGAGCCAAATTCTTGTCTTTTATAAAACGCACATAAGTAAGAAGATTCATTGCCTGTCAAAGTTGACTCGTCCAACTTTAATGCAACTTATGTTGTCCTTAGTGTGTTGCACAGTAGATCTTCCACATTCTGAGCTATTTCATCTCATCTATGCGTCTTTGCACTGAATTGTTGCCGAGAGGAATCATCTTTATTATATCATGTGGTGACTTGTGCAAAACAGTAATCAGAGCCTCACAAACCTCTGGAAGGATGAGTTCCTCACCAATTGCATGGGGCTTTCCAGACTTAGCAATCAACAATAAATTGTTGTATGATGCAAGCAAACCATCAGTTTGTTGTTGTGAACTATTGCGAATCATGTTTAACAATTGGGCCACTTTTGAAACTTTTCAAAAAGGGATTGAAAAAAAGTTAAGTTCTTATCTGCCTTGTCAGGATGTGTCTTCTTTAAATGTTCAATGAGTTTGGAAGGCTTCATGGCCTCGTTAGAGAATACCTTTTCACATAACAGGCACATTGGCAGCTGCTGGTTTGTTGATGCAGGTATAAATCCATACTTAAAATGTTCCAAACTATATTGTCTGCATTTCTTTTTTGATTTTTCTGCTTCTGCTATTTATGATTTTAAAAAAAGAGAGAAGATTTTAGGCCTATTTAAAAAAAGTGTTTTTCTGTGTTTCCTTCAGAAATTTACAGCCATAAAATTAAATTTTGTTTTAATAATATATGAATGAATAATTATTAACGTGGAAAAAAAAGATTAATTCAAAGTTACATTTATTTTCATTTTTTATATACATTTTAAAAATTATTTTTCTACACAATTATTTATGTACACATTTTGTAAGTGAATATTAAATAAAAATTGGAGCTCTAGATTAGGCATCGGTACTGAATTTAATTGTAATTCTTTTATATCCCCATATAATGTCCATTTAAATTTTAAACTTTTAATATCGAGTAGGCTGCAACAAAAATAACACATTTGTAGCATCTAATCTCGATTCATAATCAACGTGTTGAATAATTTAAAACACAGGAAAATAAGTATCACGCTCAACACTATTTTGTTCAGGACTTACCAGTAAAATCTTGAGGAGACAACAAAGAAACAAGAACACATCACGAAACTTTCTCAAAAATTAGATGTAATGGTCTGAATAGCTCTGGTGACGTGGCCTCAAAAAGGGAGGGAGAACGTGTGACGTCTCGGGAAGAGGGTGAGAACGCATGACGTAGCCTAGAGAATGGAGGGTTTACAAGGAACATGACCTTGGAAAGGGAGGAAGAAACTTGAAGAAAGGTATTTTGCTGGCCAAATATAGATAAACAACACACTCGGAAAATATCAGTTGAGTGCCCCTTTATCACCCTTTTGCTTTTTATCACCCCTCTACAACCCTTTTGCTTTTTAGTGCCCCTTACCGCCCCCTTGAAACTTAGCGCCCCCCTGTGCAATCCCTCCGCCCACTTTGGGAACCACTGCTCTAAAAGAACTAAAAGATAAAAGAAAGAAAATTGATGGACGATACAACCAGGGAAGTTGCATTGATAAATTAACAAATGCAAGCTCTAAAAAATAAAATTTTCAGCCCTACATAAAAGATTTTTTTTGGTCAGGTTAACTGTTTACATTGTTTAATATAGGCTGTGTATTTTAATCGTATTTCTTATTTTTACTAAACGGTATAATACTTGTAGGCTCTATGTCTGTAGGTGTAGTCTACGATCCCTAATGTAGGACTACTTTAGGAATACTGAGTAAGTTTAGTTACTATTGCTCGACTTTAAATTAATAAATATTTCATACATAAACAATTGTTCGTATGTTATTATGTGTCACGTAGGAAACTATCTTTGTCTAGTCTACCCATATTAATTTAATTTAAATCTTGTTATGAAAAACATGTTTTTGGATAATTATTCTTATTATGATTATTACATTGAACGATGTTGATTTTATCAACATTTTGTGTGCAGTTGTTCTGTGAAAGAACTTGTATTACTTAATAATATTATTTGTTTTGTCACAGCTCAAAACTGTATATTAAACATAATTTAAATATTTGCAACATTAAAAATAAACACACATTCCTTGTAGTTAGAGCATGTAGTTTCCTTACCATAATATTCATGTGAAGTGAACCTTATAATTAAAGGTTATGGATATGGTGCACTTTAGAAGTGACATTACTATAATTTTAATTTTTTTTACATTTCAAAAACACTATTGTCAAATCTGATTCTTTATTTCTGTTTTTATTTCTTTTTCTATTAAATGCACTGACTTGTTTTAGAAATGATTACGATTTTATTCAAATTGCTTAATGTCACCACCTTACCACATAAAGTTTAAAGTTAAAAATCTTAATCATTTTAAATCATAAATATTGAAAATCTCTCAGGTATATTGGACAGGACCACATTACTCTTTAGACCATTGCCACATGTTAAAAATCATTTAATCCTTTACAGAGGGGCACCATTTAAGATATATACTAATCAGCAATCTCAATAAATTTATGTTTTTAATTCACTTGATATCCATGTACACTGGTCTGGAAAAAAACATTGGCTCTGGAAAACCTGGTAAAGTCAGGGAATTTTAAAATTAAGTTTCACTGGACACCTTGTTATAGGCTTCGGCGTGATTAAATTAATTAAATTGTCAGCAAGTTAGATTTGTATTCACTTAATGGAATGGGGAAGGGGAGAGGTAAGCTGCAACATGCCCAACATTAGTTCATTTACTGCTAATTGACTCAGAATTAGTTATCCTTCTGTGTGCAGGATCCAACTGGAATATACTAGTCAGTTTGTCATTTAATATCTATTGTCAAGCAAAGGTGCTGTATGTTGCGTCACTATGTTAAGTAGGGTGAAGTAGGGCAACTCTGATACAGCTGAAAATGTTGGGTAATTGTGGTGCATATTAATAAAAAGTTCTAGATATCAAAATATTAATTTAAAAAAATCCTTCAGTAGAAGGCAAATTTTTTTATTAATACATTCCACATAGTTATTATGTTTAGTAAAATTTACCAAATAAATAATATTTCCTCAGTTTGTTTTTCTACTAATTTTTTTTAAAAAAGTTTTCACTTCAAAGTTTTCTTAATTTAACGTTATGTGGAAAATCAAAGGTTTGACATTATTGTTTTTGGATTAAGGGATATCAAATCAACATTTTTTAATAATAATTATGAAATTTTCCCTATAGTAGCCATAGATATTAATTAGGCTTCACACTTGAAGGGCAACTACGATACACAGAAAATGATAAATATGATACTCCAAAACTATGATTAAAAGCTGTTGCCAATGTGGAAGAAAGTGATAGTGATGACTTAATGGAGGAGGACATTGATGATAATGTCAACTTGCCCAAACCAGATGTGTAAGATCATTTGAAACTTTTTGAGCCTAAGATCACTAAAGTTGGTGATTTTCTTTTTACAAGTTTCAAGGGAGGAAAGAGAGAGGTTGTAAACTCTAGATACGTAGTGAGTGTGTAGAATTTGTTTGAGAATGGAGACATAGAAGCAATAGATATGATTTATGAAGGAGACAACAAAACTTAAAAACAATAATTACATGTCTGTAATAAAATCGAGTGGTGTTCATGGGGAATTGGAAGTGCCTAACATATCTATGCTTTCACTAAGACTAAATCATTCACACACATTGATGTTTTTGAACTTCATGGCATGTGCTGAAAAGTGAAATGCACAGATTGTAATCCTGAACCATGATTGTTACTTTATTTGTATAATTTTCTTTATTTTTATTATTTCTAAATTGAATGTTGTTTGTATTGCTAACAAGTTTAAAAAAATCCAGATGAAAAGATTTTTTCCCTTGCATAGTAGGACATGATAGAAATTCTCATGATTTTGATAAGCTAATAATGGAATATAAAAACTATAAAACAGCTCAATAGTGCATGTATTAAGCTATTTTTTTAGATATGATACAGAAAGGTATATTTTTTTCCCTATTAGACCCATACTGATTGTTTTTTTTAAGATTATATCATTTTAAAGTTTACCTAAATTTAGGTGGCTATACGGTTTTATATTTTTTGACATTTTTCTGCTTCTTCTAGCCTGGTTTTCATCATATTTTTACACATGATACATGACAGTCCTACCTGTATCATTACAACTCTACTGTTTCATTCCACTAGTTTTAGCCTCTATGGTAAGGAGTGTCTCATATTGGCCCTATGCCTGTATCATAATTGTCTGTTTAAGAGGGCAAATATGATACACTATTTTTTTATTATTAGACTGTGACTTTCTAAATTTGTTTGAATTTAAATCCCATTAGCTAAATCAAATACAACTTGTTTTTCTCTAACGTCTGATGAACATAAGTTATAGCAAAAGTTTCAATTTTTGTATCACAATTGCCCTACTTCACCCTAGTTTTAGTTTTGGGTTGATCCTAAATTTAATGTAAAATATAAGTTTTACAATTTGTTGAAAAGTATATTATAGGAAAATAAAATGGAACCAACAACTTTTGACTGCGAGAAGTGGGGTAGTAAGTTCTTTACTTCTATTTAATATTTGTGAAAAATGAACTACCTGAAGAAGTACAAAACTACCAGACAAGTTGTTTTGATCCAAAGTATCTCAAGGAAAAAAGTAATTAAAGTGTTAAGGACTTTGACTTTTCAGAGAAAATTAATAAAATTACGATTTTGGTGAAATTAATTCCTGGACAGAAAATATGTGATGTATGGAGATAAAAAGTACAGAAAAACATAGTTTGGAAATTAAAACAATGGCATTAAAGATAGGATATAGACAGTGGCAACAGCATCCAAAATATTTGCAATTTAGAAATATCAATTTCCAAAGAAGAAACGCTAGAAAAAATTAATACATAACATATAGACATGAAATTCCATGTAATTGCATCACACAAAAAATCATTCTATTAAATAGATATATTGAATCGACTTGTTTTTCTTTTTAAAAAGCAAGTTTAGTAAGGTTTTAGAAAAGAGGGTGTCTTTGGAAAAGGACACCAAAAAACTGCCTAAAGATATATAACAATAAACTAATAATATGGATGTACTTGCAGTTTTAATTAAAACAAAACTTATGACTTCATTCACACAGTTAGAAAAGATACAACTGTTGGCGCTTGCTCCTACTTCATGTAGCAGGTAAAAAAAAACATGGGAGGAGTTTCATCCCTAGTGAATATGCCACCTATAAAGCAATAGATCTTCTACTAGACTACAGATTAAGGACTACCTGAGCCAAGAAAAAAGAAAATTCCAAGTTAAAATACAGTTAAATTGGTGAAGTAGTCTACTTTTATCAAGATGATCGAGTATTCTAGGATTATGCCAGGTCAAAAGGATAGTCAGTAAATTTCTAAAAATGTAGGCTACACATACAAAAGAGATTGTTACTTGCTAAGTTGAATTAATTGTATTCTCTTTTTAAATATGAGGATATCAGCGTTAAAATTGGCATCTTCGAATTCTGTATGCTGTGTCTTAAATGGTGTGTATGAGCAAAATCATATGAAATCCATTTCAAATGCATCTGTACTATCCACCAAAAATGTGAAATTTCTGCTTCTTGCTTCTTCAATGGAAGATATGCACAAGAACCTGATTTATCATTAAGTATGTTCTGAAAATAATGGAGACGCTTGAAATACTTGTGCCCCATTCATTAAAAGTAAATAACAATCAAACTACTTAAGGGAAATGAAAGCAAACCTTAACATGATGATGCTCTTGTTCTCTTATACTTCACTACAAATTCCATTCCAGATTAAGCACAAGGGTATCATAGGACATATGACATTCACTACACCCAGTGGTAATCTAAACGAGTCAAGCCGTCTAACAATCTAATTCTTTCAAGTTTGTGCATTTTGTCAGATTTGGAGCATTTGCATACGAAACTCAAAATATCACAAAGTATATATATATAAAAAAAATTACAGTTGTAAAAAATGTACATTATTTCAGTGACGGATGTGCTGCATAGTAAAAGAACTGCAAGCAATTTTATCAACCTTTGCCAGGACAACCAAGACTTTACTTTAACAGCGTCATGGACATTATCTGCTACCTGTGACAGTATTGATGGAACAATGAAGCGCCTTGGCACCAGAACGAGTCTTCAAATGTGTCCTGGTTGATGAATAAATTCAGACTTTTTTGGGCTGAATTACAAGACAAAAGAGTTGAAAACATAAAATTCTTGATGATAAAAAAAGACACTTTCAGAAACGTGTCAACAGATAGAAAGCCAATTATCCAAAACAAAATTATTTCTGAGGAGAATTTCAGAACTATTTTCCATTTCTATGGAGAACAACCACTTGTGGTCAAGATGTCGCAGATCTGTATAAATACATTAGTTGAATGTGTTTATGACACACTAGTTTTTTGGATTAGTACTTTCATGACATGAAGAGGAAGGTGATGTTAAGGTGAAGTTCATGCACCCTTACGGCCTTGCACCATTGTTTCACTGGCCTCCCTGGAAATAAGACGTCTGCTATGTTCATGTGTGAAACATCATTTCTGTTCAGTCCTCCTGTCACAAAGGGTTCTGTCAGCATATACTACTTACATGAAAAGAAGGCTTATTTGAGAAAAAAACATACCATACTCTTCAATAAACATATCTCAGATGATAAGATTTGAGCAACTTTTAAATCTCATCACCTACCAGTTGTATTAATTGCGCTAGAAAAGTTTTTATTTAATTTTCCCTTTGGAGGTATGAACCTGTATCTGCAGAGTGTCTACATACATGTTTTAAATTAGTTGTGCTTAACTATTTTATTGTTATTCATAAATTAAAATCAATATTTTAGCTGATTGAAACTCCACTATTGTTCCTCCACAGCCTCTTAGGCCATACTTTGAGGCTTTTTTTAGGAGCTCTGATAACTTGTTATCTCCATGATGTTCTGGGCACCATCTAATAATAGTCTGGGGGAGTGTGTTTTATGGCTGGGGTGGGTAGGTCTATGTAAGAGGTCGAGTTGGTGGGGATGGTGAAGGGAAGTAGTGGCTGAACTTACTAGATACTTTGGCGTTTAGGCGGAGAGTTCTTCACAGTCTTAATCAGATGTTTCTTGTCTTAGGATGTCGATAAAATCCCAGTTAATCGAGTTCCAAGGGATCGAGAGGGAGAGTCGTTGACACGGGTCTTAGGGTAGGATAGAGANGGGGGGGGGGGGGGAATTGAGGAATGGGTGTGTTGGGGGCCTGGGCAAGTAAAAATTATTTAAGGAGTAGGGAAGAGAGTTTTGGTAGAGGGGTATCTGGAGTCGGCAGGCTTCTGTCTTCTTTACTCCCCTCCTTCCTCGTCCCTTGGAGTTTGTCATTAAGTCGGGGGTAAAGGGAGAAAATGATAAAGGCAGCCAGCCAAGGGCGCTATCTTCGAAGAGTTAAGCAAAAATAGATTTATCAAATCGTGTTGTATTGAAGACTGCATCCAAAGCTATGATTTGTTTTGGAGCCAATATTGCATGCAAAGGTCATAATGCACTAGAAGTGCTTTCTTTCAAACAAGAATGCAAGGAGTATTTGCTTTCACTTTATGAGAAATTCCTCTAAAAATCAAAGATTGTCAAAGGCGCTTCTTGCCTTTCTCCAGATGTAATGACAAGTAACACACTACGAGTTTCTCAAGTCACTGTAACTCTTGAAGAATTTGTTTCTAAATATCACATGGCACCATCAGTAGTTGACTCTCTCAAAAGAGACTACTTGCATATGTGTGCAATGCCATCTGTTAAAGAGACTTTGCTTATGTTCAAGTGTGAGAGACAAATCTTGATGCATTAGTCATGAGTGTTTTAGCTGATGCAAAAGTGAGCAATAATGACAGAGGGAAGCTCTTTCATAAAATTCTGGTACTGTTTCATGGACATGCCACAGTGGAAAGGGTTTTTTCAATAACTCTGATTCAAACAGCAAGAAATACATCAAAAAGGCAAGAAGCCCTCAAGATTAAGAAGTATTAAGCTAAACAAGAACATCATGGAAAAAAACAACAAAAAACGAGCTTCTCAAGAACTAAAGCTGTTTCAAACTCCAAAAAGACTTGTGGAACAACGGAATGAAGAAGTTGCCATATTGGATGACAAAATAATAATCTTTAAAAAAATATGAAGTAGACTAGTCACCATAACAAAGTGTTATTGAAATTATGTATTCCACTCAACTGTTAAAACGGTTGATTCAGTGCTTAGTGCTTGTTTTTTTTCCCTCCCCCACTTTCAATCAAATTTGATTGAAAACTATGCTTATCAATATTCTTTATTCTTATTTAATATTGTTTTTGTTTGTTTATATATATCAGCAAATTTTAATAATTATAATGTCATGTTAAATTTACTTAATCAAATACTTATTTTACTAAGCCATATGGGATGTATTGTACACTCAGTACTTCACACTGAACATTTTATTGCAATCCCCACCATGTTGGTTTTATCAACTAAGTTAGCTCATTGCCAGCAGAATTCAAAACTTAACCCGTTCAATTTTCTAATTCAGATGTTAGTTTGTTTCTTTACTGAGCTGTTTGATTCCCAGCATGGGCAAAACATGTATCAAAATTAAATTTGGACCCACCTTTTCACAATAGGGCCTAATAAATTGTCATTGAACAAGGACATCTGTCTCTTTCAATGTTAATAATTAGCATGCTGACTTTAGTGTTTATAAAAGTGAGCTTATACATAACCTCAATAGTTTTATTTCTATCTGTGGCTTGGTGCTAAAAGGGCCAATGTCAACTTTTTTCTATTTTCATTTTATTTAATCATAATACATTAAAAACTCTATATTTTCATATGCTAGAAGGGCCAATGTATATGGTATCATTTTTTTTACTTATTTGAATAAGATAGACCAATGCCATATTGAATTTATCTGATTTTAGTTGATCAATGAATTGTTAGAATGGCCAAAGTAGACATTGGCCAAGTGGAAATACATATACCTAAGCCTAGAAAGGCTAATGTCAAGTTTGGCCTTTCTTACAACTAAAATCTGGGGAAATTAATAGGGCATTGGTTGTCAGTACTTGTTTTAAAAACGGCTGATTGCCAGAGAAGAAGCGAACTTCAGGTAGTGGAATGTGTCCAGATGACAAAAGGGACCATCATGGTAACCATCCATGTGTTTCAGATTAAGAAAAACAGAATGTTATTGATCACATCTCAATGTTTCCAGCTTACAAGAGCCATTACTCCCGCTCT
>CABFVX010010470.1:10000-13912 GCA_902151425.1 Timema shepardi | reverse complement strand
CTGTCACCAGAGAGGCTAATAGTCTACATACAGACAACTTCCTATGTTGTACCCTGGACACCTTTCTGTCACCAGAGAGGCTAATAGTCTTTATACAGACAACCTCCTATGTTGTACCCTGTGTAACGTTTTGTCACCAGAGAGGCTAATATTCTACATACAGACAACCTACTATATTGTACCCAGGGTAACGTTCTGTCACCAGAGAGTCTAATAGTCTACATACAGACAACCTCCTATATTGTACCCAGGGTAACGTTCTGTCACCAGAGTGGCTAATAGTCTACATGCAGACAACCTCCTATGTTGTACCTCGGTAACGTTCTGTCACCATAGAGGCTAATAGTCTACATACAGACAACCTCCTATGTTGTACCCTGGGTAACGTTCTGTCACCAGAGAAGCTAATAGTCTACATATAGACAACTTCCTATGTTGTACCCAGGACACCTTTCTGTCACCAGAGAGGCTAATAGTCTTCATACAGACAACCTCCTATGTTGTACCCTGAGTAACGTTCTGTCACCAGAGAGGCTAATAGTCTACATACAGACAACCTCCTATGTTGTACCCTGGGTAACGGTCTGTCTCCAGAGAGGTTAATAGTCTACATACAGACAACCTACTATGTTGTACCATGTGAGGCAAATAGTCTACGTACAGACAACCTCCTATGTTGTACCCTTGGTAACGTTCTGTCTCCAGAGAGGCTAATAGTCTACATACAGACAACTTCCTATATTGTACCCTGGGTAACGTTCTGTCACAAGAGTGGCTAATAGTCTACATACAGACAACCTCCTATGTTGTACCCTAGGTAACGTTCTGTCACCATAGAGGCTAATAGTCTACATACAGACAACCTCCTATGTTGTACCCTGGGTAACGTTCTGTCACCAGTGAGGCTAATAGTCTACATACAGACAACCTCCTATGTTGTACCCTGGACACCTTTCTGTCACCAGAGAGGCTAATAGTCTATATACAGACAACCTCCTATGTTGTACCCTGGACACCTTTCTGTCACCAGAGAGGCTAATAGTCTACATACAGACAACCTCCTATGTTGTACCCTGGGTAACGTTCTGTCACAAGAGAAGCTTATTGTCTACATACAGACAACTTCCTATGTTGTGCCCTGGACACCTTTTTGTCATCAGAGAGGCTTATAGTCTACATACAGACAACCTCCTATGTTGTACCGTGGGTAACGTTCTGTCACCAAAGAGGCTAATAGTCTACATACAGGAAACCTACTATGTTGTACCCTGGGAGGCTAATAGTCTACCTACAGACAATTTCCTATGTTGTACCCTGGGTAACGTTCTGTCTCCAGAGAGGTTAATAGTCTACATACAGTCAACCTTCTATGGTGTACCATGGGTAACGTTCTGTCACCAGAGAGGCTTATAGTCTACATACAGAAAACCACCTATGTTGTACCCTCGTTAACGTTCTGTCACCAGAGAGGCTAATAGTCTACATACAGACAACTTCCTATGTTGTACCCTGGACACCTTTCTGTCACCAGAGAGGCTAATAATCTTTATACAGTCAACCACCTATGTTGTACCCTCGGTAACGTTCTGTCACCAGAGTGGCTAATAGTCTACATACAGACAACCTCCTATGTTGTACCCTGGGAGGCAAATAGTCTACATACAGACAACCTCCTATGTTGTACCCTAGGTAACGTTCTGTCACCAGAGAGTCTAATAGTCTACATACAGACAACCACCTATGTTGTACCCTCGGTAACGTTCTGTCACCAGAGTGGCTAATAGTCTACATACAGACAACCTCCTATGTTGTACCCTGGGAGGCTAATAGTCAACATACAGACAACCTCCTATGTTTTACCCTATGTAACGTTCTGTCACCAGATAGGTTAATAGTCTACATACAGACAACCTCCTATGTTGTACCCTGGGAGGCAAATAGTCTACATACAGACAACCTTCTATGTTGTACCCTAGGTAACGTTCTGTCACCAGAGAGGCTAATAGTCTACATACAGACAACCTCCTATGTTGTACCCTCGGTAACGTTCTGTCACCAGAGTGGCTAATAGTCTACATACAGACAACCTCCTATGTTGTACCTCCGTAACGTTCTGTCACCATAGAGGCTAATAGTCTACATACAGACAACCTCCTATGTTGTACCCTGGGTAACGTTCTGTCACTAGAGAGGCTAATAATCTACATACAGACAACCTCCTATGTTGTACCTCGGTAACCTTCTGTCACCATAGAGTCTAATAGTCTACATACAGACAACCTCCTATGTTTTACCCTGGACACCTTTCTGTCATCAGAGAGGCTAATAGTCTTCATACAGACAACCTCCTATGTTGTACTCTGGACAACATTTTGCCACCAGAGAGGCTAATAGTCTACATACAGACAACCTCCTATGTTGTACCCTGGGAGGCTAATAGTCAACATACAGACAACCTCCTATGTTGTACCCTAGGTAACGTTCTGTCACCAGAGAGGTTAATAGTCTACATACAGACAACCTCCTATGTTGTACCCTGGGAGGCAAATAGTCTACATACAGACAACCTCCTATGTTGTACCCTTGGTAACGTTCTGCCTCCAGAGATGCTAATAGTCTACATACAAACAACCTCCTATATTGTACCCAGGGTAACGTTCTGTCACAAGAGTGGCTAATAGTCTACATACAGACAACCTTCTATGTTGTACCCTAGGTAACGTTCTGTCACCAGAGTGGTTAATAGTCTACATACAGACAACCTCCTTTGTTGTACCCTGGGTAACGTTCTGTCACAAGAGAAGCTAATAGTCTACATACAGACAACCTCCTATGTTGTACCCTAGGTAACGTTCTGTCACCAGAGAAGCTAATAGTCTACATACAGACAACCTCCTATATTGTACCCTTGGTAACGTTCTGTCACCAGAGAGGCTAATAGTCTACATACAGACAACTTCCTATGTGTACCCTGGACACCTTTTTGTCACCAGAGAGGCTTATAGTCTTCATACAGACAACCTCCTATGTTGTACCCTGGGTAACGTTCTTTCACCAGAGAGGCTAATAGTCTACATACAGACAACTACCTATGTTGTACCCTGGACAACGTTCTGTCAGCAGAGAGGCTAATAGTCTACATACAGACAACCTCCTATATTGTACCCAGGGTAACGTTCTGTCACCAGCGAGGCTAATAGTCTACATACAGACAACCTTCTATGGTGTACCCTGGGTAAAATTCTGTCACCTGAGAGGCTTATAGTCTACATACAGACAACCTCCTATGGTGTACCCTGGCTAACTTTCTGTCACCAGAGGGGCAAATAGTCTACACACAGACAACCTCCTATATTGTACCCAGGGTAACGTTCTGTCACCAGAGAGGTTAAAAGTCTACATACAGACAACCTCCTATGGTGTATCCTGGGTAACGTTTTGTCACCAGAAAGGCTAATAGTCTACACACAGACAACTTCCTATGGTGTACCCTGGGTAACGTTCTGTCACCAGAGAGGCTAATAGTCTACATACAGACAACCTCCTATGTTGTACCCTAGGTAACGTTCTGTCACCAGAGAAGCTAATAGTCTACATACAGACAACCTCCTATATTGTACCCTGGGTAACGTTCTGTCACCAGAGAGGCTAATAGTCTACATACAGACAACTTCCTATGTGTACCCTGGACACCTTTTTGTCACCAGAGAGGCTTATAGTCTTCTTACAGACAACCTCCTATGTTGTACCCTAGACAACGTTCTGTCACCAGAGAGGCTGATAGTCTACATATAGACAACCTCCTATATTGTACCCAGGGTAACGTTCTGTCACCGGAGATTTTAATAGTCTACATACAGACAACCTCCTATGGTGTACCCTGGGTAACGTTCTGTCACCAGAGAGGCTTAT
>CABFVX010010470.1:0-5000 GCA_902151425.1 Timema shepardi | reverse complement strand
ACGAAACATAGTTTTCAAGCACATTTATTCATCGAGCCCTCGTGGAGTAATAGATTAACGCGTTTGGCTGCTAGCCGAAAGCTGGGTGGTTCGAGCCCAACCGAGAACAAAACTGTTCTAACATCTCAATCAAAAGGACTTTAGTTAAATTTACAAACGTTTAATTTGACATGAAGCTTTTGTTGTCTGCGGTATGGAAAATATTAATACATAAATATTATCTACTATTTTTCTGACAGCTGACAATTCAACGCAGATGAAGGTTGGAAATATTAGTTTTTAGTTCATACACCGGCCATGTCAGTTCTGGAGCTTCCAAACCACTAAAACGAGTCTCAATATTCCAGAATGTTGTGTTGCTCCACCGGCGGATGGTGGAATCTTCTAGTGGGTGTTTTGAAGAAATTCCTCATTCCCCTCTAAGGCACCTCTTAGATAGCTCCTCCTTCCTCGCGCCATATCCTCCTCCTTCTAACCACCAGACGTTATTGTGCCATAACTTAGGATCAACTTCACGCCATCTTCCTTTTTCCCCATCTCAGATAACGCCATATTGACTGCAGCGTAGAGAGTCTGTGCTCCATTTATTAGACGTGATAACAGAGGGTGAAACGATTGGGATTAAATATATAAAAAATAAGTGTAGGGGAGAGGGGAGCAAACGAAATGAGTAATCAAAGAATGGGGAAAATAGATAAGAAATAAAGCAATTTTTTCGGTTCTGCTTCTTTAGGTGTCATGCTGGTTTTCATTCATTCTAAACTCTCAATATTTGCCCTGGATGGCTCTTGTTGCTGAAATCGATCGCTGAGTTTAAATATACTATACGTCGTTCGTATTTAAAAAAAAGTTAAATTCATGATTGAAGTGTGGGGGAAGGGAATGTTTTGGGGGTTAAAACTTCTCCCTAAATTATTATTATTAGCTAGGAGAAATTCTCTTCGTTGACCACGTGGTCTAACGCTTCACTCCCATGTTCTGGCCTACCCATCGTTGCCCCGGGTAACCACACAGGGAATTGCGTGGTTACCCGAGACAACGTTTTTAGTTGCTTCGAAAAGACAGAAAATAGATCTCTTCATTTTATTTATTCAGACCCAATTTTTAATTAATTAAAAATTCAAATCAAAATTGTAAAATTCCGGCTTCGATGTGCAAATGTGTACAGGGGTTACTGATTTTTAAATGTCTGCCCTCCGCGTGCGATAAAGATCGCACAACGCTCGTAACATACTGTTTGTTTTATTATTATAGATAGATAGTTAATTTATGTAATTTTTTAAATGCTTAGTCCAGTAGCTAAATGGAGTTTTATTTAATTTTATAGCATTTACAACAAAAAATATGTTGATATTATTTTTTAAATTGTGTAAAAAAATATTTCTCTCTCCTGGTGGGGGAATTAATTACGGGAAACTGCAGGTTGAAATTTAACCTCCCCTACCCCGTCCCAAACACAATGGGTACGGCCCTGGTTTAATGCAAGCCTCCTAATCTATATTACTAAAAGTCTAATAGTATCTGTGTGTGCCTCCAGGACACTTTCTACCACTCATCTGTCGGAGACAGGCCTAGAATGGACTGTTGATTTAAATGCTTTGTCATTTATTCTGGTTTTTTAAACACTCTATAAGCTATATTAAGGGGACCACCTAGGTAGGTGAGAAATTGCCGAGCAGACGTTCATCTATAACGCAATATTTAATTCTACGACGTGTTATTTTGAAATATATTTCACGCCATAAAAAAGTCGAAAGAATCCAACAGGGCTATTTTTCCTTAACAATCCTATCTTTTGAACTATATTAATAGAAAGATACGTGTGAAACTGTGACATTAGCTCATTTTCAACGACTCTTTAATCATATTATAGGATTTATGAGACCAGGCTTGATGAAAAAGTGTTCTAGATTTAACACTCCTCTAACAAATACAGTCATTGTTTGATATTTTAGAACTAGCAGCGAGCTTTCCTCTTTACCTTCAGATAAAATCTCGTATTCCCCCCCCCCCTCTTTCTAATTGACATAAAAAGGGTGGTTGTAGGTGAAGGGCTAACGGGAGTATAAGCTAATACAAAATATGGCAATAGTTCCAGAAAAAGACATAGACCATTTAATTTTAAGCCGTGTGGCCGGACAGCTATTGATACTTTCTCACCTATCGAGACGGCCGCTGCCTCAAGATCTCATCAAATCAGTGGTGTAGTCCTGAAACAAGCCATGGGAGTACACATGCTTACAGATTTTAGCGCCGATACAAAAGGGCGGGGTTTTTGGGAAGGATATGGGAAACACTCTACCCCAATAAGTTGTTTTAGTTTGGAAACTTCAAGTACCGCAAAATCAACAGTTTTATATATTTTCCACAAAATAGAATAACAACTTTATAGGCAAATGCATGAGATATTAAGGTAATCTATTTTGTTGATTAATATAATTAATTCCGTTCTCAAATTGTTCTTATTACTCATATTACTATTACTATTATTATTACAATATGTTCTGTCTTTCGACAGGTGCGTTGATTTGTACAAATTGGGTCTTCCAGCTTGTCCTATCAACAACTTCCTTTTTTTTTTATCTCTCCTTTAACTTCATCTTGTTACCCGCCTCGGTGGCGTAGTTGGCTAACGCGCTAGTCATGTTGAGCTCTACTGCTGAGGACGGGGAGGTCGAGGTTCGAATCTCGGTCGGGTGAACTGGGGGTGGTTTTTCCTAAATAGTTTTCTACTCTCCCTCCCCGCAAATGCAGGTTCACTTCCTCTAATTTAACCTTCCCAACTACTAATCCATTAGCGTAATTAGTACTTAAAGCGTATAACCCGAACGGGTAGTAAGACGCGTTGCTAAATAATAAATAATAAATTCATCTTGTTTCCTTATTTGAGGTCATTCATCATTTACATTCGTCGTCTTTTTCTCCCTTCCACCTTGCCTGCTACAACATTATTTTTATTTTATAAATTAAAAAGAGAAAATGGGGTTCATAGTATACCCCATACCCCTAATAACGAGGAGCTAGTGACCCCCATGCCTCTACCCCCTATTAATCATCCCAAGGGGGGAGGCCTTTACGCATCTAATATCACTGATTGGGAATGGATGAGGGAGGTTTAATTAAGAGAAAATGCACTCATATTAGCGTTGAGGTAGATAGAAAGCACATTTAGGGAACATCAACCCTCAGCACACTCAACTAGGATTCGAACCCTGACCTGTCCATCATCGGTAAATCTTATTGGATGAGGTTGACATTCAAGGCCGTATTTATAGTCTAGTCTCGGGAGTCAGCCAAGCTCTCAGTTTACGAATAACGAGCAGTTCAGGTCAAATGTAGATTTGGCTGATGTCTAAATCTCGACTATTACAATAGGGTTGGGCTATTTAAATCAAAATAAGGATTCAAGCCACTGCGCAGCTATTCTGCACATC
This sequence comes from Timema shepardi, assembly GCA_902151425.1. Lineage (NCBI taxonomy): Eukaryota > Metazoa > Arthropoda > Insecta > Phasmatodea > Timematidae > Timema > Timema shepardi. Next base: position 1,566 of record CABFVX010010470.1, on the reverse strand, counting down.
TGCAGCCTCTTGATAGGTCATTTTTTTAAAACCGCTAAAAGCTTTTTATCATCAATAAACTAATGCATTCATTGACAACAACCCAAAAAGCTCAATCACCAAATTAACTTTCGGCAGACTTCTAAATGTTGCTTGGAACAAAGGAGCAACTGTTAGAAATGCGGTCAAAGGTTTCGAATGTACAGGGATATTCCCTAACAATTGTGATAAAGTTCCTGAAGAAATATTTCAGGAGAACCGGAAACTCCATGTGGCACTGCAGGAATACCAACTAGACAACAAACATCTACCATTACTTTTTCTCTAGTATTACCAACACCGGTAAAAGCTTCACACACATACAAAGAGCCTGCCGGCTAACATCACAAGAAAATGTTGATCAAGTAAGATCGAAAAGCGCTTTGCTGTTCGAAAAAGAAACTTATACTGGTATGACCTTGAAATACCGAGTCTATAAAAAGCACAAAGGACGTATTTTATCTGAGTTGGCCACACCCAGCCACTCAGATGAAGACAATAATGTCGATATTATTTTTGACGTTTAAGAATAATAATAAGAAAAAGAAAATACACCATGTGGTTTTTGTAAAGTTACTTATCTTGACAAAAATTCAAGTGGGAAAGGAGACTGGATTAGGTGTCAAACCTGCAAACTGTGGTTTCATGAAGTATGTGTCGGGGCCTTTGGGAAAAAATCAGTTTAAATGTGTAAAATTAATATAAACATTTTGTTTGCATCTAGTAGTATGCACATTTAATAAAAAATAAATTAAACTGGCTAAACTCATGGTAAAATATCAAAATAAATGTGTGATCCAAATAATCCCATCCCTGATTCAAATAGCCCTACGTTTTTACTAAAATGTTATTTCCACTTTATTATGATTATTATTATTATTTACCAGCGTGTCTTACTAACCGTTCGGATTATACGCTTTAAGTACTAATTACGCTAATGTATTAGGAATTAGGAAGGTCGAATTAGAGGAAGTGAACCCGTATTTGCGTGGAGGGAGAGTGGAAACCCATTTAGGGAAAACCACCCCCAGTTCGCCCGACCAAGATTCGAACCTCGATCTCCCCGTCCTCAGCAGTCGAGCTCAACACGACTAGCGCGTTAGCCAACTACGCCACCGAGGTGGGTGTTATTTCCACTTGATAATGTTCTTTTTAATTATGTCTTACTTAGGTTAAAATTAAAATATTACTAGGTATGGTTCAGAAAATATTAATAAAAATATAAATAACTGTTAAAAAAATTTTGCAAGTATATTATAAATAAAAACTTAAATTAAAGTTGAAATGATCCAAATAGCCCCACCCTATCATACATACAGCCCTTAGTTCGCGTGAGCCCCACTGCAGGCACTGGACCTATCTTGCTCAAAGTGCTCTAACTGATTCGATAGGACTGGTCAAAACCCAAATACTAGACTTCGAGAGCAAGAATTATATGACTTAGTAGATAACGTGTAAAGGAATTTGTTCCTGCCGGGAAAGACGGTATATCGGCCCACCATGTTGTCTCAAGCTCCTAAACCTATTTGTTCCTGCCGGGAAAGACGG
>CABFVX010010469.1:0-13914 GCA_902151425.1 Timema shepardi | reverse complement strand
CCCCCCCCAATTTAAAAAATTCAAGTTCTTATGATTGCAATCGTTGGTTCTTCGTTTGTTCCGGATTGTTCCGTTTTGATAGGCCCACAAATGATATGTTTACATTGGGGGAGGGGGGCAACTTCACGGTAGCCCCCCTCCCCACTTGTAAAAATTCAAATTTTTATGATTACAATCGTTTGTTCTTCACTTGTTCCGGATTGTACAGCAAAATTTTTTGTTTGTTCCGCAATCGTTCTTGCAAAAATGGGGCGTGAACTTGTGGCGCTTTGTCTACTTATGAGGGGCTAACTTCACGGTAGCCCCCGACTTTTTAAAATTCAAGTTTTTATGATTGTAATCGTTTGTTCCGCAATTTTTTTTGTTAGTTCCGTTTTGATAGGCCCACAAATGATATGTTTACATTAGGGGGGGGGGCAACTTCATGGTAGCCCCCCCACTTGTAAAAATTCAAGTTTTTGTTATAGCAATCGTTTGTTATTCGTTTGTTCCGGATGGTTCCCCTAAAAATTACGCACATTTGGTTTTGGTAGGACAACACATGACTTATTTACAGTAGGAGTGTGGTTTGGCATCCTTATGCCAACTCCATCCCTTCTCTCCAACATCTCTCTCTCTCTCTCACACACACACATACACACACACCTCGCAATTAATAATTTGTTCTTGACTCATTTTGGATTTTGTTTAAGGTTTTTCCTTAATTCATTTTTCAAAGCCTCAAATATTTTTGTTAGTAGAAGCTCGCCTTTATTATTTCAAAACTTGAACATTTTTTGTTTGAAGTTTGTTGTTAGTCTTATTCGAATATTCCTAATCATGTTTATCTTTTTTCGATTTTAGAAAAATGTGTTTATTTCCTTTAAATGGCTTTAAAATTAATATATATTTGTCATTATGCCTAGCTCCCTTTTCCCACCTTATTTAGTTAAATAACAAAATTTGAATTTGTATTCTTATAATTTTAGTTTAGTCCAGATTATTTTCCATCGTATTTTAGTTTGTTCGTTCTTAGATCTCATACAAACTCTAAATAAACCAGTGTCACTAGTGATGATGAATGGCCTTTTGTGTGGGCGACCTGTGCAGTCTTACAGGGCCTCAGGTAAAGAAAGTGCCTGCCACCCTCTGTATCTAGACTCTAGGTCTAAAGTATTGACATTACCCGCCCCCCCATCTCCCCTCAAAAAGTGAGCCCAAATTAGGTTCTCATGAAGCCTTGACACCACACCTTCCTTTTGTTTGCTAGTTATTACTGTTATGATGTACAGTAGCCCCGTGGCTTCTTTGGTTCTGACTGACAACATTTAGGTATATAACTAAATTTTGACTGTCAGAAGTGACAGCTGCTAAACACATGTTTTTGCAGATCATATGGTTCGGCGNGATACATAATTTGGTCTGGTAACTTTTTAAATGTCAGTTGTCAGCTGTGAGCTGTCAGTCAGCACCAAATAAGCCATGGGGCTACTGTAGTAAGTAGTAGCTTTGGTCACAAAGAAGCGGTTGGAAGGAAATGTCATCTATTCCATTTCAAGCACTTACAAAGAAGGAACCTCCTTGTCAATGAACATGATAAATTTAAATCAATCAATGTTTATAAATGGGGTCCAGACTTAGATGATTCACTTTAAATAAATGTTAAAAAATAATATAACTATAAAAGCATAGCTGTGGTAAAATAATATTCAATACCAAAATTGGATTAAATTGGAATGTTGCGCAAGTTGACGCACCTTATGATGACTCTCGACACACAAGTATTAAATTATTTACATTTATTTTGAATTGAAAATTAAATATTTTTCTAAAAAACACAATTAATTTTATGCTTCTATAGTAATTCACTTTTTGGGGTCAGCGTAGCCTTTCGGATTGTTAGGAAACTTTATGCAATTATTCAAGTAGACCAGGGTTGGACTGGGCCTCCAAAAGGGCGTGAAACTTGTATTTTTAGAGGATGTAAAATATTTTGAAGAGTCCAAAATATTTCACCTATTTACTGTAAAATAACTATACAAGTGCTGGTAGAATTCAATAATATTAATTGACAATAAAAATATTGGTAGTTCTAGCAAGGACTTTCAAATTATTTTTTTTTTGTTCTCCCCATGTGTCTCAAAGCATTGTTTAATATTGTGAATTGCATAGGTAAGGTTCAATAAATATAGTATAAATTCATGGACTAGGTGATTTTTATTTCACAAAAGTGAAAAAACATCAAGTATTTAAGGAACAAATTGTACAAGATGATATGCTATATCATTGGCAAGGATCCTCGGACTATTTGGATACAGCTTGTCTCAGCAACATCCGTCCTGAGCAAGCTGGGTTCGTCTCGGAAAAAAGGAAGCATAGACATCACACACCCAATTATCTCAATTAAACCTTACTTGAATCAGCATTGAATACAAGTCCCTTCAAAGCAAAACATTAGAAAATAAACTTTCATTTTGACGCCAAGGCCAAGTTTAAAAAAAATATTTAAAATTTAAAATTCTTAAATGAATTCAACTTTACATATTCAAATACTGAGATCGTAACACAACTCCCTCCCCCTCCCCGGAATAAGTTTTGATCTTAACGTTCTCTCTCTCACCCTTTTCATTTCTAATTTCTCTAATTAACTTAATGTGACTAGTAATATTAAATGGACATTACACGTATTATTATGTTATGAATGGGATCTGTTTAGCCTCCTTTCATTAATATAATTATTATCTTCACATCACCCAACTAAAATACTGTTTACTTGTCGTATGGACAAAAAAAAAAAGTATGGTAGTCGAAAGTTTAGAAAAAGATGTTGATTCTTAGAAAAGTGATATGGAATCGAAATTAACTATATTTTATTAAAATTGCATATTTCCAGAGCCAACAGATCCTGAGCACACTAGAGCAATGAAAATAAGAAATCCAGAATATATTTTGAATGCACAAAAGACTAAAACAAAGTATCCAAAGATTTTGGAAACTAAGTAATTATAAAGATTTTTATTCTTTGTTTTAGAAACAGTCGCTAAAATACCATTATTGATTAAAAATGTATTATATTGTAATATATTGAAAAAATGTGTTTTATTGTAATGGATACTAGATATTTATATATAGTACTATGTTCGTGCAGTAAAAGTCACAACTCCAAATTGTTTGTTGTAGTAGAAGTTGGCTGTTTTATCCATGTTCCTTAGCTTGTTAGAACTAATTGCAGAGGCAACGGCCCATCAAACAAGAGTTAGTAAGTTCTGACTCGACGTGGGACTTTCACAAATAGGTCTATTATTTTGTCACAGAAATTAATCTATTCATTTGTAAGAACTGGACTCTAATGTATTCCACAACACGATGTAGTACATGCGCCAAACTTGTAAGATGGATATCAGGATAGAACAACTTCAAAGCACTTGCGAGCTTCATTATATACGCCATGGCATCCAAATATAACACCATGGCCTTCTATACGTGGGCTCATCTAGGCCACAACACTTTCCATTCATCATTCACGAATCTTACAACATGATACGCATATTCCAGCACTTCTCAGTAAATCAAATATGGTTTGGAAATATCCTTAGGATCTATCTTACCTACCACAAGGTTCACAACAAAATCACCCTGAACAACCGTGATTTCATCTACAGCGACCCATACGAATGTATCACCCGTGTAGTTTATTATCCTTTCCACTGTTTATTCATAATATACATGCAGATAATTCTTTCTGGGTATTGATTGATCAGGAGTTTGTCGCTTTCATTAGTGCCACAAGAAGGATGCGAATTCAGGCCCTTGGAAATTAAAGTATGGGATGTTCGCAGCGACCATTGCACCACACAAGTCCTTACATTATTAGTTTCTTTAGTTGGAAGGAAGGCACCTGCATCTTTGTTAAAAAAAATTCTTCGAAAACCTCTGATTTTTTTAAAGTACGAAGTGTGCGCCGCACATGTTGCTACAATTGTGATTTTAATAGAACGTCCCATAGTTTTGTCGCAAGCTTGACACATTATAACTTTACTGTCGTCCATCAGGCCCCCTTTATTGTAGCCTCATTGCTTCCCTTTGTCCAGAATTGACCCCACGCCACTGATGGTAGCCGACTGTTGCAGTTGTTGTGTATGATAGCGAACTAAATTATTGTTTGACCAGTGACCATCCCTAATGTTCCTAAACATCAGGTGTCTATTTGTTCGAGGACTGTGTGTAACGCCAATTCATCTAGGCCGAGAGGCCTCTTCTGAGTAGTTAAACTTTGCTTTATTAAATTGTTTTTTTATTATTTTGAATGTTGGCCTTACTTCAATTGATTTAATATTTGTTCATGTTGTATACCTACGCTTGTCTCTGCCTTAAACATAGTAGGGGTGGTAAGTTACAAATCTACTTGTAAATGTTTGCTAAATAAGCTGTACTGTATATTTTACTAACTGTATAAAGTAATGAAAAGGGCCTATAATTTTTTATGGATCTTCAATCATACGTACTTTTTGTATATTGGGACAACATTGGCGATATTTAATATGGTTGGTGATAGATTTAAAATAATGTAGTGGATAAAATAGAGAGGTCCCACAGTTTTTATAAACAAATGGAAATTAATAAATGTTTTAATTAATGAGTACACTATCATACTTAAACAAATACACCATCTTTATTGTTATTTTTTTTCAAACAAAATTATCCGGATTGAAATATGTTATTATTTTGATGTGCAATCGATTGGAAAATATCTATCGTTGAATAATTGCCGAACTAAGATATATCATCTAGTTTGTTTAAATACATATAGTTATTTAATTATTACAATTAGATTTAATGAAATGAGTCAGACGGTATAGACAAATAGTCTAACTCTTCTTAAAAAGAACGGATTTTTCTTCCCCCACAAGCTTGAACTGTGTAACGACGGAGTGCCCGAAGTAGGAAAGACGAATGAATAGAGATATCTCTCCCACCTTGCTGTTCTTCTTGTCTAGAAGAGGAAAAGAATCGCGCAGAGACTGAGAGACGGGCAGGCACATATACTCATCTCTGCCTTCCGTAGCTGAGCGGACCATTGAAACCATACCCTTGTTGAACTTCACGTACGTGTGGGCGAGCAGCGAGGAACTATGTTCATTCTTCTCGTTAACAGATACTACCAGAGGTGCCTGTCATCATGAAACTTTTAAATTAGGTGGACAGGAATGTCAATAATATAACATCAATCATCGTTACACTTCGTTTATCTTGCTTGTTTTCAACAACCCTGTGACACTTCTCACTCATAGCATGTAAAAGTTCTAGTTCCAGTGATCAAACATTACAGCTGAAAAGCGCTAGTATCTTGACATTTTAGCACGCGCGCGCAATTTAAATATGGTAAAGAAGTTAGTACATTTTCTTACGATAGTTTATATGTGTTACTATGTGTATAAAGTCCCCCTGACCCAATGTACAGGGATGATTTATGCAAAGAGAATATATATTTAGTATTACCAAACAAATTTAAATGTTTTACACTCATTAGCAAACAATAATTGTAGTTGACATGTTTATTAGATTTAAGATTATTCTTTTAAGCTGTTAATTATTTTCTATGGTCTCCATATTACTTAAAATAATAAAATTAAGGCGTCGTTCAAACTGAATTGTACACGTGCTAATATGCTAAGATACTAGCACTGTTTAGCTTCAATAACTGATCACTGGAACTAAAGTGTAGCCAGACCCATATATTATTCTATACCTTTGTTTCCACTATGTGACAGTTAAACTTATAAGACCATAATGGAGTCCCTCAAGGTAATATTATAAACACCCACTGCACACAAAGTGAATACTCCGTACCCAGAAAGGTAGCATACTAAACTAACCCTGATGGATTACGATTCACTCTTATAAGCAATACCATCTACGGTGAGAGTGTAGGTGACAGCTAAGAGAAGGTTCTTTATTGTAAAAACTGGCTGGAAGTCACTAATGTCAACTTATTCAGAAATATTATGTGCTTAGTAATACTATATCATCAATAAAAAGTCTTATCAAATGACTCTAATAATACTTTCAGCCAGTGTTTTCAATAAATAACCTTCTGTTAACTGTCGCTTACCTACACTCTCACCGTAGATAGACTCTATCTTCCAGGTCGTCACCCGAGAATGCAAGTGTTCTATGTCCAATTTTTCATTTTTGTGTAAAAGAGCATTGAAGTTTGACCTTTTGTATAAAACCAATGTTACTAGATGACAACTCGAGTTTGTATCTTCTTAAGTAATTATATAGTAGTCTCAATTTCACCGCAGGTGGATCATATGCATTCTAAATAAACGTAAACACAAAATATCTCAAATTTAACAATTTTGGAAATATAACACTTGCATTCTCGAGTGACGAGGTATACCAAACAGCAACTTTACCTGCATTTCCTCTTTCTCTTATTTACCTTTTATTTATTCAATTATTTTAAAGTTACTGAATTGAAATGAAATAAATGGGAAGGTCCAAGTTCGAATTATGGCTGAGTATACTGAGGAGGCTCTATCAAATAATTTCCAACTGACTCTCGATGCGAATGCAGGCTGGTTACATATAATTACACCTTCCTCATTTCTGATCAATTATTTCGAAAGAGTGATGAAAAAAGAGTAGAAAAAAGAGAGTTAACTTTCAGTTTTATTATATGGGGGCATGACCATTTTATCCCTTGAGCACCATTAAGTTATTTTAATTTAATATATTTTCAGATCTTTTATATGTGTGATATTAAATGTATATTCCAAAATAACTAGTTTAATATTATATTCACGTCATCTTGTTTACATTCTCATCAGTTGATCTGGACATGGAAACCCAAGTCTACAAAAGACTGATCTTGCAAAAGGACCCCATTGGGGATCCTCACTCTCAAGGGTGGCTTAGAGACCTGAATAATATTATGGATTTATCTCGAGAGTGTTTAAATCATTTAAATTCAACTCCCCAAAAATCTAATGAGACGGAGTGCCCTTCATTCTCTAGCCCCTTCTAATTATTTTCCACCCATAGAATATTCTTCTTTACTCTCTGTCTCTTTACGCAACACCTTGACACTTGGCATAGCCTCAATATATTGGAAACCATCAAATTATTTTCAAAACAAATGCTTTCGATAATATTACCTTCTGCATGTTAATAAGCAATTCTTCAGGCTTCATGGGTAACAGGCAAGACTTGCCCCTAACGAGATTCTCAGGCTCATTTTGACTCTCGGCATCTTGATCAATGTTAATATGGGGGAAGCCAAGAAACTTTACTTTAATGCTAAGAGTTGAAGGAGTTCCTAACTCAGAGACAGGAGACCAGGACTTTATCTTCACTTTGTCCACCAAGACTTCCAGAAGAAATAATTGCCTTGATTTGCTATTTTTAGACATCATGTTTTTAATTTAAATTTTGTAATCAAATGTGAATATTTTACTAGTGTAATTTTTCAGTGAAGTTAATTAATTTTAACAAGGCAATAAAAAGAGTAGTTGTTGCCTCGTGTTTTAACGCCTTTTTCCATTGTTAATTCAACAATAGTTTGATAAACATTTCCAATCATTGTTTTCAATTCACAGTTGTTGACTTGGAAAACGTCAATTTCATAAAAAACTAAAGTCACGTACTTCCTTTGGCTGGCAACAAAAGTTACCAACAAATACATTAAAATGTGCAATGTCAAAGGTGAATTATATCTATTTATTGTTCCATTAATAATAATTGTATTATTAATTCTACTACAGACAGATTGTTTGAATACTATTCCAATACATATAAGCAATGATTAAATTAATTATCAATGCATTGAAATGGTTACATATTAGAGATGCCAGATTTTTTATTCTGAATCTCGATTTTGATTCTTAAATTTCACCTTGATTCTTCGATACTTTAGTCTTATTGAAATAGGCCTGAAATGAAGTGGAAACGGCCTTATTGGTTTATGTTAATAGAAACCAATTTGGCAGCCGTGGTAGGGTAGCTTTTTTTTTTACCAATTTGATTTTATTCTGGGAATTTCGATAAACGTCTATTAAATATTAATTAGACTTTTAAAACATTTTTGTCTTTACAAATTACAGTCATGATTCTAATTTTGGAATAAACTTTACCTATTACTATTAACTATTACTATTAACTTTACCTATTATTATTACTATTTAATTTGTGACAGTAAATTTGCAAAGCAATCGTAATATATTTCTTAACACAGGGTTGGTATCTGTTAATATGGAGATTTATTTGTTATTTTTCTTGAATACATTATGCTACCACGGTAAATATGTTTACATATTGAAGCAAAACATCAATTTTGAGGTTTTCAAATCCAATCAATGCTTTTATATGTTTTACTATACAAATATATGGAATAACTAACGAAAAAATGCGTTACAAATGGCCTCATACATTCAATATTCATTAATCTCTTTAAAAAAAGATTCACGATCATTTGCACGTATCTTTAGGAAGCGAGACATCAAGAATCGAGGTATTTTCTCGATTCTCGATCCTTTCGATACACTCAAGAATCGATAGGTATCGAGGAATCGAATTTTACCATCTCTAGTACATATATTTATTATTATTATTATTATTATTAGGTGTTCTGTCTTACGACAGGTCCTTCTTCTCATAGCCTTATGGGGTATTCTTAAATACAATTTGAGTTTTAAACTTGAAATTTTACTAAATAAATCTTAAATTTTTGTTGTTATTAGTAAAAATGTTTGCGCAGTGCAAGTAAAAATAGATTTAATTATATCGGGGCTACATTTGCCAATATTTTATAAGAGTAACTGATCGCGTGTTCAAACCCAGTGATAGGCACTATCGAATAATCTGATAATTTATAATTCACTCAAATTAATTTGGTCCTGATCGTTCGTTGGTTGGCTTAGATGAGTAATGAAGACATCGCCTAATAAAGTCAAGCCCCTCTCAGTGGCCAAATGGTCCAAGCCATTACTCTCGAGTTAGATTGGCCTGCTGATAGTGGGGAAGTCGGGGTTGGAATCACGGTTGGGTGTACAGAGTGTGGTCCTAAATAGTTTCCCACTCTTCTTACATGTAAATGCGGATAGTTCACCTTTAAAATGCTTTATTCTTTTTCTTACCCCATTAGGTTAGTTACCATAAATGAGTATAGCTTGAACAGATAGTAAGACGTGGAGATAAAAAAAAAAATAGGTAAAGTTACTGAGAAAAAGGCGGAGCTCAAAAATATATTCTTCCTGAAACCTCTCGATTAGTTATACATAGCATTTTAATGTTTTAAACTCGGCGTACTTGTGTATAAATAATATTTGGTATCATGTAAATCGGTTTATTTAGTTAATATTTAAATAATTCAGCAAATTTTTCAAACTAAAATTACATTTTAGTAATATTATGATTTTTTTTTTGTATATGTATTTTTGATTTATACCTGACCGAAGAGAATTGAAACTAAAGTTTATATTCTTTTAAAGATAAATATTACATTCTTAAGCGTTCTTCTTAGCAAATAAGAGTTTATAATGAATATTTGACTATAATAATATTTGCCAAACTACTTGTAGTATGTTCAGTATCAGCATATTATCAATGTTAGATTTAGGAAACAATCATAAATTTAATTATAAGTACCGTATTATACTTTATTTTTCCTGTGTATGGATATCTCGATTGTGTTTTTGGTGAAAGTGCAATAGAATATCGGGAAAATACTAGTTTTTGTAGATAAAACACATTTAGTGAACTATATTGGGCACTGTCCCAAAGTAATTTATTGATCTGTATTTTGATTCGTCCTGGTTGGGAGGTTTTCAAAACTCGTTAAAATGCTAGTCGGTTCTGGAGGTTCTATATTTTCATCGTGAGGCTTTTCATCAGGAGGTGTTTCTGTGACTTCAACTGGAGGTGTTTCTGTAACTTCATCTGGAGGGGTATTCTCTGTTTCTTCTTGTGGAGGTGGTTCTGCTGATGTTGTCGCTTCTGGTCCGTCGTTCTCAGTTGTATCTTCCCTTACTGCATCTTTTGGGAGAGGTGTTGATTCCTCATTTCTAGGAGACTCATCATATTTTTCCCACGCCTTCATCAACTTATCCCCAAATATCATTATGTACCATAGAGAGAACATTTTTCTCTTAAACTGGACAATTATTTATAAAAATCTACTTATTCTATGGTCTCACGTGTAACTAGAATTTTGAGAGTGGTCATAGTTAATTACTCTCTCCTCATCACTGTTTTATAAAACAAATGCATTTGTATTTATTGGCCAAATTAATCCCAATTTATTTTCATAACCGCTCTCTTGCGCGATTGTGTTGCCATAGATTTAAATAGAGCGTATCACACAACAATTAGCTGTGTGTGTTTGAAAACGGATACGACAATGGTAAATTAAAGGAAAGTGCATAAATATTTAAAATAAATATTCGTCACATAAACAAATTTCACTGTTGTAGAGTGAATAATGTGAAAAACCACTAGTCAATACAATTTATGGCTAGAACGTAATTTCTTCCTAATTTTACAATCCATCCCAATAAATCGAGATAAATGTTTAGTATGGTCTAATACGAATAGGCTTAATTAACATAAATACGTGATGATAAGAAATTAATTAGTTTTCGTTTGTTGGGATAAGAAAAACCCCCGCCCACCCCGCCAGTTTGTTCAAGAGTAGTTAAAACATGTCAATTAACTAAGTAAAAATATTGATGGTTATTACTATCTGCATGGCTTCATAGTATTGATATCTTTTTAACATGCTGAAAAACTATGTGAAACTATAACTATTAACTATATTAATAAATATTATTGTTATATATATATATATATATATATATATATACTGGAACAATAACTATGATGAGTGTACTCAGCCAAAATGGTATTTTCAGTAGAGCAGATATACCAAAAATAGTTAATTCATGCTACACAATTGTTTTAAAAATTAATAACAATAACTTACAGATATTGCTATATAACAAATCAATAAAATCGTAGTTTGGTAACAATAATTATCAAAAAGGAGCCAAATATAGAAATCATTCATACAATTTTCAAACTATCTTAAAAATATTCATCCAGGTAGTAAAATTCAGTGTACAGTAAATAATAAAATTTATTTAAGTAATCGTTGAAACAAATTGTCCAAGAACAAATCGGATGATAAAGCCAAACAAAAATATCATCTACAAGAAGATAAACTTCTTAAGAAATGACACTTTCTCAAATAAGCCCCAAGAATAACAAACATAACAGGTAAGAGGATTTAGGAACTTAAGCGTTATATAGTTCTAAAGTCCGTGCCGGTATGTTTATTTTAAAATAAATATAGTTGAGTAACTGTCGAATCTGTAGCGAGGTGTCAGGGTAGACATGATGAGCTCAGCTATCCCAAGAGATTTTGAAAAAGAAGAGAAAGCATCCCTTGAAATAAAACAGATGTAAAATTGACATTTTAATGGTCATTTTTTAAAAAGCGTATCGACATGTTAGCAAGCACGTTAAGCGAATGTGTCAATTCATTTTGGCAAGATACATAGTGTGTTTCAATGGTTTATTTCAGTGTAGATTAGTTTAGTTTTGTTATTGTGACTTAAATTTTATTGAGTTGTTTTAAAATTTGTATTATATATATAAGTAATGTTTTAGGCTTTAGTGTATGTAACGTAGAAAAAAATGGGAGACGCTATGGACATCAACAATTAACTCTTTTGATTCAGTTGGCTTTTTGTTAAATAATTCTACTGAGGTCTCTTTTGAACCAAAAGTGCATTTAAAAGAAAAAATATCAATACCAAAATTAGATATTTCACAGAAGGTATAACAAATAATAAATAAATGATTTTATTATCATTTTTAGTAGTAGTAATAGTCGTCATCGTCTGCCAGAACTGTATTATATAACTTCATAACAATCCCATTTTCGACATCGTTAAGTGTAGCCCTGCCTCCTTTATGACTCGGTTTACCAACAAATTATCATCACGTTTTGCTACGGTCACTCTATACATAGTTAATATGTCTGAAAAACGTAAAAATAATTATAGTACATAGGCGATTTTTAAACTTGCATGGAAACCTTCGAAAATAATAAATTACAAAAGTCGAAGTATTATATTACAGTCGTGTCCTTGTCGCGTGTATGAAGGATTGAAGAATTTGTATTAAATTTATATAATAAATTAGATGACGTTCTAAAATAATTTCATAAACAATATACGCATGGTTGAAGGTTGAATCTATATTCTTACTTAAAGCAAAGCAAGTACATTAAAGGGTGTATAATTAGTACCATTAATGTATCGTTGAGACGTATCTTAAAAACATTATGTGTTTCAAATACATTTTTTTAAATCATTAGTCTCGCTGCAACTTCGCTGGGTGACTATTGTGTTTTGATATAATAGTATCGGTAGACCTAAAAAATAAAGGAATTACAAATACAGCAAAAATAAAAAAAAACAGCAAAAATATAAATTCAGAATGTATTTAATAATACAACTTGTGACGTGTTTATTATATCACTTAAATACATAAATCATGAAAATGATGGCCTGCCCGTGATTTTGTAGATAATAGGACGTCTTATTTGCCAACAGAATTGTAGATCTCATCCCAGAAGGCCATCCTCTCCTTCTCCAAATCTTTCTCCAGACTTAGATCAGCGTCTATTTTGAGGTAGAAGTGATCACCGACTGTATTGGGACGCCACAAAATATCAAGACCAGCACTAGGATTTCTGTTTTAAAAAAAAACAATTTAACATGCGTTTTGATTGTTTATTTCTCACAATATTAACTAATATTTAATTCAACTCATTTTACTAATACACGAAAAAAAAGAAGCTATAATGCCTTAAATCCTGTGATTGAGCATTAACACAGTTAAACCAAATCTACAGTTGATCACAATGTTTACCCTTATAGGTATAAGTCTTACCTATATTTATTATATTATGGCTCTATTTTATAAGCTGCAATATAATGAAAACAAGAAAGTTAGAAATCCTATATTGTTTGTAATAGGTCAAAGTAAAACTTTGTCTACCCTGAAAAGTAGCATGCTAAATTTACTTTATTTTACCATAGTGTGGCTCATAAAATGGGGATATAATTTATTATGCTACTAGTTTTACGTTCAACCTACAATTTAGGTTCTAGGTTTGTAGGAAGTATTACTATATTACCCTACATTAACTTATTTTAAATAAGCACAAGTGTCAAACTTAGTTATGCTCTTCAAACCTTTTATTAACACATGTATTTAATAATTTATTTAATCATGCATTGACGTATCTCATATGTTCGTACAAATTAGAAAACGAGGTCAAAATGCCATGTTACTTTGTATGTGTGTAAAAGAGAAAGAAGAACTCCAAATTTTTCTCCCTCTTACACAATGGTGTGCAGGATTTTTCAGCCACAGATGTCCATCCACTTATATCATTGAGATCAATGAGGGCCATATAATCTAAATTCCACCATATTAGAATCAAGAAAGGTAAATTCACTCACTATCTCTCAGTATATAAGGAGGGTATTGCTGTCTCACCCAGTTTTGGCGAAGTTGGTCCAAATAGACACCATCCTGCGAAGAGTGATCATCTCTGTAGAGTTCTCAGGGAAAGGGGTAGTAACTGCCGTGTAATAGAAAATGTAGCTCAGCTCGTCAGTATGACTAGGACCTAAGAAATAAATCGCCCGATTGTATTAAACTAAGACGTGATAAAGCACATTAAAACTATAGTTTGTCCTAGAAGTTAAGATTTTGAGAGGTTCCTCCAAGTGTATTAAACTTGTTAAATTGATAAGTTAGTTTGATTCCTGAGGTAAGTAGTGGTTGAATTGAGAGTTCTGGGCCACTTTCTCCCATAAGGTTTAACATTGATCCTCACCGCACCTCGTGAAGTGATCCTCA
>CABFVX010010468.1:0-13915 GCA_902151425.1 Timema shepardi | reverse complement strand
ATACATGTTCCCTACTCTCCTAGCCCCTAGATACATATTCGCTACTCTCCTAGCCCCTAGATACATATTCCCCACTCTCCTAGCCCCTAGATACATATTCCCCACTCTCCTAGCCCCTAGATACATATTCCCTACTCTCCTAGCCCCTAAATACATATTCCCTACTCTCCTAGACCCTAGATACATTTTACCTACTCTCCTAGCCCCTAGATACATGTTCCCTATTCTCCTAGCTCCTAAATACATATTCCCTATTCTCCTAGCTCCTAAATACATATTCCCCACTCTCCTAGCCCCTAGATACATATTCCCTACTCTCCTAGCCCCTAAATACATATTCCCTACTCTCCTAGCCCCAAAATACATGTTCAATTATCCTTTAACCTTCCTACATACTAAGTTACAGAAACTCTCCATTATATATATATATATATTTAAAATAACTAAATATATATCATCTAAAAAATAAATATACACATAAAATCTTGGTTAAAAAAGTAACCAAACCTAGAATTATTTTTAAATATTTATCATTTATTACATTAATAGTTTAAAGTATGCTTATATATATATATATACAAGCATAACTATAACTAAATATATATTATCTAAAAAAAATTATGTATATATTTATTTTTTAGATAATATATATTTAGTTATTTTAAATATTAATCATTTATTGTATTATTAGTTTAAATTATGTGAATAAACATGAAAAATAGACAGGATGACTAAACCTAAAACATAATGTCTAATTACAGAGTGTGCTATCTTTGCCGAGGCCCCGAGTGCTGGTAACTAATGGTTCAATCAGCAGGAAATAACTTAACTAGAGAATTGGGAGATGTAAAAACTTGTAGCTCAGTGTATGGACACAAATAAACTACAAGTATAAATTCAAAGTGAAGGAAGTCCTTGGTGCGGACTTAATCATCTCTTCATGGCTATTAGAATATGGTTGACGAAAAAAAATTGGTGTAGACCGGGGAAGACTTTCTCCTCGTATAAAAGCAGGCGGAACATTGAATTTGCACCCAGTTGTGTCCAATCTAGTATTTTAATCAAGACCGGATTGTATTGTGTAGTGGTTGTGTGCGAGACGGGACTAGCTGCTTGTGACTGACAGGAAGCAGGTAGGAGGTGGCTTCATCAACTACAACTATCGGATATATACTTTGTAGCTAATAGTTATTGTCTATCAAACACGACAGATACACACGAGATGGCCTGTCTTGTAAAATTGCTGCATTGGCTTCTGAAACAGTCAAAAACTGTTTAATGTTAATTGGAGAGTTGCACTCTAGATCAACCCAATATACTCCTCATACATAGTATGTAACACTCTAGATCAACCCAATATCCTCCTCATACATAGTATGTAACACTCTAGATCAACCCAATATCCTCCTCATACATAGTATGTAACACTCTAGATCAACCCAATATACTCCTCATACACAGTATGTAACACTCTAGATCAACCCAATATACTCCTCATACACAGTATGTAACACTCTTGATGTACCCAATATACTCCTCATACACAGTATGTAACACTCTAGATCAACCCAATATACTCCTCATACACAGTATGTAACACTCTAGATCAACCCAATATACTCCTCATACATAGTATGTAACATTCTAGATCAACCCAATATCCTCCTCATACACAGTATATAACACTCTAGATCAACCCAATATACTCTTCATATACAGTGAGGGTGAGTATTATTTTATATATTCGCTTCATATATACAAATAATATCGATTTGTTTCACTTTATACTCAATCATGTTTTTATTAACTAGGTAGTTCATTTATATTATTTACAAAGACAAGATTATTAGTATAATGTGTTATTTTAAATATTTAATTGTCTGTTGATTTTAAATACCAAGTGTTAAACGTTAGTATAATAACTTAATTCTTTTTTCCAATAAAAGTGTAAAGTTATTAAAAAATTTACTTGCTGTGTTGATAACGTTGTTATCAAGATACAATGACGTATGAAAAAACTGTTGCACCTCAATATATATAAGTTACTTACTCTATCTATATGGTATTGTGTACTCGAAAGTTCATTGCCGCACCTATAAACTACGCCACCTATTCCTTTCTTGAGCTAGCTCCATCCAGTCCACCTCATTACACCCTATACCTATCTCGAGCTCGCTCCATCCAGTCCATCTCTTTACACCCTATCCCTATCTTGAGCTAGCTTTATCCAGTCCATCTCTTTACACCCTATATATTTCAGGTCTATTATAATAGTATCCTCCATCTGTGTTTGACTCTTCCCATTGGTATCTTCCCATTGGGTTTACCGGTCAGTGACCTGAAAAAGGTTTCACAATCTCCCATTCCCGCGTCATGTCTTACCCACCATTATCTACGGGAAATGATATTCTAACAATGTCTTGTGACGAGTACAGGGTATGTAGCTCATCATTATGTAACCACCTCAACTACCAGTAGCCTCACCCCTGTTTGGACCATAATATCTTCCTAAGCACCTTGTTTTCGAACACCCTTAGTTTGTTTTCATCATGTACGGTAAGAGACCACGTTTTAAACCCATAGAGACCAACCGGTAACATTATTGTTTTGTATATTCTGAGTGTTACATTCCTTGGTAACAGGCGAGATGCTAACAACTTACTAACCGAGTAATAGCATGTATTTCCCGACCGTGTTATTTTCCTAATTTACAATCTAATATCTTGTAGTGGGGTTATCGGCGACCTTAGTATCTGACAGTTACCAACGTCACTACGGTGATACTACACAGATATTCATGGATAATGTCATAAGATCTTGGACAGATATTATAAGTGGTGATTGAACTAGGATTAGGGGGAGGGGGAGGAATAGAACGGGAGGGGTATTGCGACGGCTGGGATAATATTAACCCCCCACCCCCTGCAATAAATTTGTCCCCCCTTATATTTATCTCACTCCTTCCGATATTAAAGTGTATGGAGCTGAGAGTTGGCCTTGCATCAAAATTAATTAAAACAAACAACTACAATATGGCGGGCCAGATGTCAGACTGATCCAACTACATGTTTAACATTTTTAAGTATTTAACAGCTCATAAATTGTATTTGAAAAATAAAAATAATAATTGCATAAAATTGTATCTATCTATCAACATACAATTTGTACGTTATTCTAATTTTATTTGAGTGTGTAAAGATGTCGGGGTACCATTTCTTTTGTAATGGTAGGTCTATTAATTTTTAAACTAATAGAACGCTGGACCTGGTTCACTTCGGCAAATTAAATTAATGAGAATACATTTTATATGGTGAACAAGATTTTATTTAAAGAATGTATATAGGTAAAACCAAATTATACACACAAATAAATCTTTGAAACAACTTTACATTTCAACATCAGAAACTCAGGAGAGAAAACAAATTAACCAAGACAAAGAAAAGTGTATCTATAAAAAAATCTACACAGTCATTATTGATGAGTCAGACAAGTGCAATAGTTTAAAGTTAACTCAACAGAGCGAGACACGTGCCCAGGACATGTTGTTAGTTCAATAAGACGACGCCATTTTAGTTCGGAGTTAGTTTATTTTGCCAACATAAAAAAGCTATATACCTCATTTACAAGCATGCCAACATCTCATATTTCCCTTCTATAACGAGTGCAATATGATAGATGATACGTTTCGTATTTGGTTCACTCTGATTGTATACATTTTGGTTAAAATTATTATATTTATGTATTTTAGTCAGAGAGGAATATAATATGTTGATAACACGAGCTAAAGTGATCACGGGGACATTGAGTGAATTGATTCGAATACTTCTAAACAAAGATTTGTATCACTAAATATTCTGAAATCCAGTCGACCTCAGTGGTCTTGGAGTAAAATGCTCGCCTCAGGACCCGATGTTCGCGGGTTCAAACCCAGCCTAGGTCGACGGACTAGAGCACAACTTCCTTCGGATGGAAAGCGTTGGGCCCAATATCGACTGTGGCATATATAACAACCCTAGAATGTATGTTCAAATATCTTTCCGGATAAATTGGTAGGGCATTTCGCTCTCACGCATAGAAATTCTCGTGTGCTGATGTAATCAGTCGGTTCAGAAAGTGGACGTTGGATACCTCGGATAAAAACAACAACATGTGATTCACGTAAATGGGAGGAGAGTGCGCCTACTCTACCGTATTTCACTAACGTAATTAATATAGGAGCACAAGTGGACCGGAAACAAATTCCTGCTCTATTTTGCGCAGTGATCGTTATTGAACCGATAGCAATGTTTGGTTGGTTTATTACAAGTACAATCATTTGTTTATCGCAACAAACAACCAATTAGACACCTGAGCTAAACACACTCAAACCCATATTGAATCATAAAAACAGCTGATGACGCTTGTAAACATTTCTTACTAAAGTTAGCCGAGATTATTTTACTGGCCACCCCTATTGGTGTCCATGTGGACTAACCATCAGGCTCAAACTTTGAGGTGATCATAGTTCTAATTAGGGCACGCATATTGAGGATTATTATTTCTAAGCGGGTTCTCATTTTACCTACACGCATATGTCAGTACATACACTCTCAATTATACCTTATTAATCTCTATTCCACTGGCAAAGCTATATTGCGTGTATAGCATTATTCGTTATTATAATATATGATTTGAAGTGGTTCAAATAAGATGAATTCAAACTCCAACACGCTTCTACGTGAATACCTTTATAATTGGCTATAATAGGTCTGGTTGCTTGCTGACGTACGGAACACACCATTTCAGTCTTGACACTGAACTAAACTTTCTCTCTTATTATATAGACCCAAGAGAACAGGTGTGGTTGAAAGTTTGGTTTAGAGTCAAACTTGAGTCGATTTTCAAATACATTCTTTAATTCTAGGTTAAAATTATGAAGGAGGGTTAAATTTGATGTTAAAGTTGTAGAAAATATTTTAAAACATTACTTTTTACATAATCTACCATATATTTGTTTTAATAACTAAAATTCAACTGTTGGACCTATTTCTCCGCCAATATCCCTTTCTTACACCTGGCCCGCAAACATTTGTGTCCCAGCGGATGGATATGTCCCACTTCTCAACAAGTGAGATATATTTGTGTGGTCGAGAACTATGACGCTGTTAACTTTAGAATGAAACGACATGCTGTTGGTCTATTTGTAGTTGGTGTACAATATTCGACCTTCTATTTGGAGGATAGACTGAATTGACCACTATACATGTCTCCATTGCACAATCTCAAGATGTTTGGCCACGATCATCGCGAGATATTGTGGCCATCGAACCAACTGTAAGACACTCATACAGAGATATAGGTTTTAAAATAGGAGTTAAGATGTGCTTAAAGTATCAGCTTATTTTGGATGAATTATTTTGCTATTTTGTTGTCAGGATGAATCTCCTGTGTCTATATTCATTAAATACCAAAAGTCAAACATCAATCACTTCTTAATAAATTGCATTTTCAAAAATCAGCTCACGCGATGATATTTTGGCCATCCTAGCACCTTCCTCAGTAGCCATAATTTTCAATAGACATGGTAATAGAACTTGATTATTTAATGACCAAAGGGAAATATAATACTAATTGCCAGCCTTAATCATGCATAATGAGTGGTTGTGTCATAATATAAACTGATTCAAGAGAGTAACGGTAAGAAGAATGAGCAACCAGGACGGTAATCGCGTCAGAGAGGTTGCCTATGTACACAGGAAACTTTTAAAAGAGTACACTTTGTAAATGGAGTAGTCGACCTGCTTAGGACTTGTAACTTTCTAACTGATCTATTTCATGTGCTTGTAATGTGAGTGTTATTACTGTAGCTCCCTGGACCAATCTGAACTAGTAGACAAACCGGAGATACAGTGGTCACAGGAGATACAGTGGTAAAAAGAGATACAGTGGTCACAGGAAATACAGTGGTCACAGGAGATACAGTGGTCACAGGAGATACAGTGGTAAAAAGAGATACAGTGGTAAAAAGAGATAGAGTGGTCACATGAGATACAGTGGTCACAAGAGATACAGTGGTCACAGGAGATCCAGTGGTCACAAGAGATCCAGTGGTCACATGAGATATAGTGGTCACATGAGATATAGTGGTCACATGAGATACAGTGGTAAAAAGCGATACAGTGGTCACAAGAGATCCAGTGGTCACAGGAGATACAGCGGTCACAGGAGATACAGTGGTCACATGAGATACAGCGGTCACAGGAGATACAGTGGTCACAAGAGATCCAGTGGTCACATGAGATATAGTGGTCACATGAGATATAGTGGTCACAGGAGATATAGTGGTCACAGGAGATCCAGTGGTCACATGAGATACAGTGGTCACATGAGATACAGTGGTAAAAAGAGATAGAGTGGTCACATGAGATACAGTTGTCACAGGAGATACAGTGGTCACAAGAGATACAGTGGTCACAGGAGATACAGTGGTCACAGGAGATACAGTGGTCACAGAAGATACAGTGGTAAAAAGAGATAGAGTGGTCACAAGAGATCCAGTGGTCACATGAGATACAGTGATAAAAAGAGATAGAGTGGTCACATGAGATACAGTTGTCACAGGAGATACAGTGGTAAAAAGAGATAGAGTGGTCACATGAGATACAGTTGTCACAGGAGATACAGTGGTCACAAGAGATACTATACAGCGGTCACAGGAGATACAGTGGTCACAAGAGATCCAGTGGTCACATGAGATATAGTGGTCACATGAGATATAGTGGTCACATGAGATACAGTGGTCACATGAGATATAGTGGTCACAAGAGATACATTGGCCACAGGAGATACAGTGGTCACAAGAGATACAGCGGTCACAAGAGATAGAGTGGTCACATGAGATACAGTTGTCACATGAGATACAGTGGTAAAAAGAGATACAGTGGTCACAAGAGATCCAGTGGTCACATGAGATACAGTTGGTAAAAAGAGATAGAGTGGTCACATGAGATACAGTGGTCACAAGAGATACAGTGGTCACATGAGATACAGCGGTCACAGGAGATCCAGTGGTCACAAGAGATCCAGTGGTCACATGAGATATAGTGGTCACATGAGATATAGTGGTCACATGAGGTACAGTGGTCACATGAGATACAGTGGTCACAAGAGATACAGTGGTCACATGAGATACAGTGGTCACATGAGATACAGTGGCCACAGGAGATACAGTGGTCACATGAGATATAGTGGTCACAAGAGATACAGTTGGTCACATGAGATATAGTGGTCACATGAGATACAGTGGTCACATGAGATCCAGTGGTCACATGAGATAGAGTGGTCATATGAGATAGAGTGGTCACAGGAGATACAGTGGTAAAAAGAGATACAGTGGTCACATGAGATACAGTGGTCACAAGAGATACAGTGGTCACATGAGATACAGTGGTCACAGGAGATCCAGTGGCCACAGGAGATACAGTGGTCACAAGAGATACAGTGGCCACAGGAGATACAGTGGTCACATGAGATATAGTGGTCACAAGAGATACAGTGGTCACAGGAGATACAGTGGTCACATGAGATATAGTGGTCACAAGAGATACAGTGGCCACAGGAGATACAGTGGTCACAAGAGATACAGTGGCCACAGGAGATACAGTGGTCACAAGAGATACAGTGGCCACAGGAGATACAGTGGTCACATGAGCGACAGTGGTCAGAAGTAATAAAATATGATAATTTGTTTTCTAGTTTATTGAAGGCAAGCGAAGAGTTTGTTGGCGTAGCCCCGCCATACCAGCAACCTCTTCTGGTAAATAATCATCCAAACTTGTAATCATAAACTGTTATTGTGAAGCAATATGGTAACGGACTAGTTTTGTTATTTATTATTTAAATATGCTGTTAAGAAAACGAACATTCGAGCTTGGGCTCGAAAGAATTTTGCCTTAGGGTAAAATCAACATTGGGTGATGTTATTGTAGAACTTATACACTAATAAATATTAAAATACAATTCAATAACAATAATTTGCTAAGAGCACGGCTAAAAAATGAACAACTAATTTTCTTTTTACTTCTACAACTCTCCTCGTCTCCTTGCTTGGCATTGCGACAATCTCCACGACTGTACAAGCAACAATTCGTTCCCGACAATGTCCTCGGAGAAATAAGGAAACTAGACGAACAGCTACATAAAAAGAGAACCGTATAATTCCGATTGGAGTGTATCCGAGAGCGGTCCGGGCGCGGCCAGACACGAGCAGTCTCGAGCCAGGGTTCTTCTACACGTCACAATCGAATGGGACCGACCGACGGGAAGAAGTTGGGCTGTGGAGTTTTATAGCGCAAGACAAATCTCTCGACCTCGTCTGGGTTTCGAACCCACGGACATCGGGGCCTGAGGCGAGCACTTTACCCCAAGACCACCGAGGTTAATAGGTTACCAGGAGGATACAATCAATGCAATTGTAGGCGAATGTTAGAATAATAACCATCCAGTATTTGGTTGGTGGCATATCAAATAAATGGGAGGGGGCCATCAATTTCCAGGCCTACTTTTCTACGACCATGGGTGCGGTTACATAGTATTTATATATATTGGACCATAATTTTTATTACGACCATAATACACACAACCTTAGTCTAGCTATCATCTGGAATATAATCATTCACCTTTATTAACACTCGACCACCTTAACCAATAAACCGCTAACATAAGATTATGTTGTTACCACATTTATTGTATGTTGAATTCCATCGGTTGGGCCTTGTACTGTACATTACTGTACATTACTGTACATTACTGTACATCGTAGATACGTCAGATCAATGTACTTTACTTGGAGGATTGTGTTAATTTAGTCTGGCAGAGTTTTTAAGGTGTCCATCTACCATAGCCCCGAGACACGTTACATACTTTCAAGAATTGTATCTATATGATTTTAAATTTTATTATTTAAAAAAAACTGCTGAAAAAATGAAATGTATCATTTATGAAATCAAAATAACTGGTTCAAAACACAGAGCTACTCGTCCTTAAACAATGAATATCATTATTTAATAGGATCATAACGAAGCAACCTAAGATGGTTGAGAATCATTTGAGTGTTTTTGAAACTTCATCCACACCCATGTGAGAATGTAATATCTTTTACCGGTTCATAAGTTGCGCCTTTAAATCTTATGTCCCCAGTAATGGTTGATCTAAAATGTCAACACTATTATATTTGTTGATTAAAGTTATAGCCATATTTAGATATCATTATATACATATATGACATTATTAGCACCGCGTCTTACTACCCGTTCGGGTTATACGCACTATAACATGATTATTCAGACTTCTGTGCTGGCGGCCGGGGTTCAATCCTCGGTCCCGGCACAGATTTATCTGATTACCAAACACTTCCGTCACCTCTGACAATACCTCTTGTGAATGTGGGGAATGCCAGGCCTCCCCCGTGGTTCGGATCCCACGTTAAACTGTAGGTCCTCCATTTCATCTCACAATCACCTTACCATAACACATTAGCGTAAGTGCGTATAACCCGAACGGGTAGTAAGACGCGGTGCTAATAGTAATAATAATAATAATAATAACATTATTATTAAATGTACAAGTGGCAGCAAAACTCCAACTGCCGAGTCGAAAGTGGATGCGTTATCTGATAGCTCGTGAACTATTTTAATTATTTGATACAAATTTAATAATAGTTTTTAATATTGACGTTTGATATTGACTAATTGTTAGTTCCTGTTAATACGCTGGGTTTTAATTGTTTTATTATATGCTAATAGCCATTGTGGGAATTCACTTCAAACACTATTAAAATAATAATGGTAGAATCAATTTCAAAAATATCTAGTTGTTTGGTTTGTTTATTGTCGAGTAATTTTTATCTGTGCTCGTTTGTGTGAAAACTAAAATTAAATATAATGTAAGTATTAATAAAGGTTTACCTTTTAAAACAAGTTTTCTCTGTGCGGACAATCATACAGTTATAGCAGTTATTTAGGTGAAAAGAAACATTCAAAAAACACAAACATTAATGTTTGCAGTCCACATTTTACTTTATTAATAGCACTATTTTACAAATAGATGATATCTATCTAAAGTGACAGTTACAGAACAAGTAACTGAGGATATATATGAAAATAATTATAGTAGCTTTGATAACTGCCAGAGAATTCCTTTTTACTTCAAACAAAGTGTCAGGGCGTACCAGAAACAAGTTTTTAGTAATTTAGCCAACGTTAATAAAACATTTAATTAAGTTCTTGGGATATTTTGGTTTTGTCACAGTACATTTTATATAGGAACTTGCTACTCATATAACAACAATGTACGGTAGTATTCGGCTAGCTCGACATGGTTTAGTTAGAAATATTGGCCAATTCGAAGCCACCATGGTTATTCATGAAATTTATATTTAAATAAATGGTAAAAAATAACATTTAATTCAAATTTTCGGAAGAAAATATTTGTATAATCATTTGAAGGCTCCACATTGTTAATTTTGTCGAGTTTGTACTCATTTCAAATCTTACATATCGATCTGTACTAAGCCACCCCATAGGCCGAGACTGTCAAACAAAGTCGGAGTTAGCCTATTGGCACATAGTAAATGAGCAATCGGGGAATGACGCACCAGCGACGAGCAAGTTGCCTAATATAGGGGACGTGTTGGCTCGGCTTCCATCAATTCTGATTTAAGTTTGCTATTCTCGTATGATCATATCTACAAGTTTTTATATTTTGTGTTTGAACAGTTATTGTTTTTATGTATGTGTGTTTTGTATAACATATATAAGATGTGTGTGATTATATGTAGAACATTTTAAGGTCATTGATTTATTGTGTACCAGCTTGATAGATACTCATGAAAATGGTTAAATCGAAATTTAGTTATTTCGAATTTTTGAATGTATCCCTTGGACTTCGAATTTAAGGAGTTCTACTGTAGTTGCATGATAGCATATTTGCTCTCAATAAACAGTTTTTTTTCTCTCGGGGCAGTTATATTACCGATTGAAATAGTAGTTCCTAAATAGTTCGTTGTTCTTCAAAGCTGCGGCATTGTTTGATTCATGTTTTCGAGCAGATTATTCCAACCCTCCACGATAATAGTGAGTCTCCGCTTCCTTGACCAACAAATGTGTTATTCTCCTCTTCGGTCTGTAATTACTTGTGGTGCTCCAACTCATTAACTTTGGTCTTTTGGTCTTAACATGAATCACGCCGCCGACAGAGATTAAATAAAAGACGCAGAACACACTCTAGAGCCTTCCAAGCAACCCCCCCTCCCCCCCCCACTGTAAACATTGATTGACGGCTATCTTATTAGTTTGCCACCCATTGTGTAAGTCACATGACTACAATCAAAACATTGGTGGCGGCTATAAACGGGCTACAGAGCTATCATATTTTAAAATCTCTTTCTAAACATGATCTATCCTAGCGTATCTTTAGAAATATCTTAACATTCAGATTTAATTCTAAAAACACAAGCTAAATCTTTTCATGACATTGTTTATATCAGCTGTATTATGAACTCGAGTGGAGATTTGATCAAAACACAGCTTTGGTTGGTATCCCTGGTCACGTAGGAAAGGGGACACTCCAAGATAAAACAAGTGCACGATTATTATTTTTATAGACACACTGGAGCCGTGCTGCATCTTGGGACATTTTATAACAAATAATATCGCATTCATGATAAAATAAGCAATTATAATGTCTATCAGTAATTTTAATTTAAAGAAAAGCTTGCATTTTTTTCTGCAAAGTGCTGGGTATCCATCTTGGAGAAAGATTAACATTTCAAGAAGGCCTACCAAGCTGAGAAAATAATTTCAATTCGCAACAGCAAGAAGAAAGATAGATAAACATTCAGTTTTTACTCAAATGTTTATAAAATAATCCAAGCATAGTACAATTAAATATATATCTCATCACCACGTCTTACTACCTGTTCAGGTTATACTAATTACGTTAGTGAGTTTGGGACTAGGAAGGTTTAATTTAGAGGAAGTGTACACGCATTTGCGCGGAGGAGGAGTGGAAAATCATTTAAGGAACCCCACTCAGTGCGTATAATCCGAACGGGTACTAAGATGTTGTAATGTGAAAACTTCTACTCTGGAAATTGATTGAAAGAAAACCTGCTATCTGGTATTATATTATTATTGTTATTATTTCATTGGGACTCTTTTTGTTTACTTGCTGACTAAATAAACAATTTAAAGAGATTCTTAGCCGAACATACCATTTCTAGGGTACACCGCGGCGAGGTTATGTCTTGTCCACCCCTTTTATTAAATCTTAATTTAAAATTTCATTATTCAAGAATGTTTCACTTTAACCTGTTTTTTCATTGTTAGGTTAGGTTAAGTTAGGTTAAGGTTAGCATAGCCCTCCTCCAGCTCTCAACTGTTAAACATTCAATCATTTATATTAATGAATGGCTTGGATACCTTTCTAAGTATCGCCCCACTAATGTAAATAAGGTCTAGTAGTCAATAGTAGTCAGTTTATATGTCACACAATCTGAATTGTTGACCAATGAAACAAAACAAGAAGCTCCAACTCCAAAAGTCGCTAGCCTGAAAGTGTTGTCAGGTGTGACAACATTCCGCCACGAACAACAAAGCGAGTGAATGACAATCACAAAGAAAGCTAATTCATGAAATGAAGCGTTTCAGGCATGTAATAATGTCTACGTCATGCCTCACTACAGAGATCACGTGATTTGTGGTCAGCGGATGCAAGACAGTGACTGAAGGGTTGCCAACTGTTGACACAGATCTACTTTCTCAATAAAGGATGGAAGATTTATCAGAGCGGAGCCTGAAAGTAACAACCTATGGCTAATACATCTGATATTAGGGCCAACAGAGACAAAGAGAATAGAGGTAGAGAAAATAGACACACAGAGAGACTAGACACACACACACACACACACACAGAGAATAGAGACAGATAATAGAGACAGAGAATATTATTGCTGCGTCAGCAAAGCAAAGAGTGGGCCCCCTCTCTTTGTAATATTTGACTTCAGTGGGTGGTGAAACCTTATTTGTCTGGAGGTTATAGGGCTGAGGACCATCACCCATCAAATGTCTAGAATATATTTACGGTAGCTTCTATAAGCTATTTGTAGAGCTCACTCCCTTGGTAAATCTTTGAAAATTGAATGACTCTAGAAGTTATTTAGAATTTGATGCAAAGCCATCTTTCAGCTTCATATTCGAGAATATCAGAGGGAAGTGAAATAAGACTAAAGGGGGACAAATTTATTCCAATTATGGGGGAGACAGCTTCTTCCCACAAAGGGAGTATTCCCCTCATCCTTGGTTCTACACCAGTACTTTTCTCTGGTTAATTCATTTTTCAAAATAACTTTGTAACGTTTACAAAAAGTAAAGCAATATACTAAAATGAATAGTCTTCGTAGCTCAATCGAACTGTTAAATGCTACACACATTATGAAGAATTTAAACTGAATTTGATTTACCACCCGATTGTCTTTGTGTGACATATTTAGTCCCAGTATAAAAACAATACACTCCGTGAAACTTCCAAACACTTGTAAAAAAAGGACAAGATTGAACTGAACCACTGATATAAATGTGATAAATGCCAGCCGGTGGGCTGGAAATGCACTTTTTCTTAGTATGGATGAACTCGACACTTTATTGCTTGTCATTCATGTTTTATTTTGTATTTTTTAAATCTTCTACAGTTTATTAAACTTGTGGGTCCGGACCTCGGGCCCGGTACTGTGGTACCAATAGTCCCCACTCCCCCTCGTTGCTGGCCTGCTCTACCTTATACCATAGAGCAGCGGTTCCCAAACTTTTTGAGTCGCGGAGCACTTCTCAGGAGAGAAATTCGGGACGGAGCACTATCGTTGCCCTTAGACCATGTTCAT
>CABFVX010010467.1:0-13920 GCA_902151425.1 Timema shepardi | reverse complement strand
TCAGGAGTTAACAGGCGACACCTTATCAACAACTTTTTATTTGTATAGCTATTCACGGTATGCTATGAGTATGAATAAGGAAGTTTGGAGACAAAGGAAATTTATCCGCAATTGCGAAAAGGGTAAGAAACAATTTTAGAAAAAACAACAACTTAGGACACCTTTACATTGCCGCCAACCAAATAAGACAAGCTTGAAGTTTAATCCTGTTTACGAACTATACGGGGTTTTGGTTAGGCCTGTATTAAAAGATCCTAAATGACCATATACATATACAAGATTATTGAAATGAAAGTGAGTCTTTAAAATGTATTGCTAGGCCCTACATAATTATATTGCCTAGGCTTGATAGGAACATCCTTTAATTTTCATGTTGATTAAAAATTATTATGTAGTTTACCTTCATAGGCCTTCTTAGTTTTATTAAAGAGAATCTCTGCTTCCTTCTTTCTGAGAGGCTCAAGATGTTTGTCTGGGTGATACAGACGACTCATCCGCCGATAGGCATTGTTGATTTCATCTGCAGTCGCCTGATGAATCAATAAAGTGGTTAAATATCATAGGTCACATTAACTTAATAAAACTAAGCCATTATTTACTTATATTTATAAATATATGTTAAGACTAAATAAATGACCGGCTACGTTCTAACCTAAAAATTAATGATCGATCATAAACTAGAAGTCACAAAATAAATAATGTTAATGAATTGGATTGTATTTACATCTCTGGAAACGTTTAAAAACGTATAAAAATCGTCTTCGATCACTGTTCTCTCCTCATTGTCATCATCCATAATGTACAGTTTTTTTTCACAATTATTATTTCATCATTTAACTTTTTTATACAAAGATAATTTTTTATTTGAATTAAAAGTCACAGATTAATATATCAAAGTTCATACATTATGTCATCGATTGAATTAAATAGATTTTAAAAGATAGGGATTTGTCTTTAGTAAGCTAGCGCTATAACATAGAAATAAAGAACTAAATAATCACCTTTGAACCAGTCTCTGTTGCTCAATTGAAAAACTTTTAGATATTAATCCTATATGGTAAATATCATAAATACACTAACAGATACACACTAAAATTTCACTACACAACACTGACAATATGGTTTTGAACTTCTTGATACCCACGGATTTATAACAAAATCAATATAAATGTTTGTGCTAAAAGCGAGTTCTGTTTTCTCTAAGATGGAATAATATTAAAACAAAACATTAATCTAACTACTGAGTGTACTGCAGTGATCCAAAGCACTGTTACTTGAAGTTTTGAAGATAGAAAACTACCAAATGGACGTTATGAACACTGGGGTACCACTAGGGCCGTCGAATAAGACAGAGGTGGGGACTGGGGGTTGAAAATGATTCAGGAAACATTAATTTTAGGCAATTACATTTTAGAACTTAACATAAAAAGCAAAAATTAAATTTATTAAATTAAACGTTGAAAGTAGGATATTTCAATTTTAATATCTTCATTAAATTTTTTTGTATTATTTATGATCAATATTGTTAGTTATTTATGATTACTAGATTTCCTGGTATCGTGAAGAACACTTGATAGACCACCGTGGACCACACTTTAACACACACTAATAATAAGAACTTTACTTTATAAATATAAATAGGTAACTATTGACAAATAATAGAAGTTATGACGTGTTACCCTGTTTTAAATCTGCTTAAACAATAAAAATAAACTTTTATATTTCGTCAGATTGGGGCACCCTTGAGTTGATTGAGTGCATTGAGCTCAACAAAAGTTTATTTTGCTTAATTTATGATGACCACGCTCATTGATAAAGGAGGTGGTAGTAGACTGGCCAACATTCACCCGTACAGTCATCAATCAGGCTGTATTGATGGACAAAGATTAAATAACACCTAAGAATCATGATTACCTAAAAGAGATTGAATGCTTGTTTTGCTTCTTGCTAGTCATGCAGGAAATGAGTGAGAATTTAGAAAAAGTGTCATTTATTTTTCTCCACAATCCTCTTCGGTAAACAGTTCATCGCAGCATTAGTGAAGATAACATAAAAATAGTTCCTTTCAATACCAAAGTGTGAGTACTAATATTAGTAGATATACTAGTATCGTAAGGAAAATAACAATAGTAGTAAAGTATCAATACTCTTTTCACATTCCACAAGAGGCTTACAGCCCATGCCTGTAGGGTGTTTCTCATCCGTTAATCTCGGGAAAGTGCTTTCTCGTGGTGGCCCCTGGCCAACGTCTAGAGGGCTTGCCCGAAGGAATGTTAGATCTCTGTCGAGGTCGTCTGAGTGAGAGTGAATGTGGGGGAGTAAGGGTGAGGCTACTCGCCACAAATTAAGCGTTAGATGGGGGGTACCTTACGGGAAAGCTGATCAAGCCACCCTTATTAAGTCCCTTCTGGACAACTCAGGTTGAAATATCTTTTAGAGTGATTCCTGAGGGCCGGCACCTGAACTCCTCTGAGGGGTTAACGTCCTTAAGTGGGCGTTCAGCACTCACGGAAGGAAAAGGCAATTCATAGCACCGATAAAATCTATCCATGGTGGCTTTCCCAGTTGTCTGGCGATGCCAGTGATCGATGGAACGGAGTTATTGGCTCCTAAATGTCCTGCTACACTTGCAAAAGTGCGTGGCTACACTCGAAGGACTCAGCCATAATCGGTTAGAGGAACCTTGAAAGAGGTGTTTGTTCCCCAGATAAGTGGATGATGAACCCTAATACGGAAGGTTGTTTTCCACCTTTAAAAGTCTCTCGATTTATAAAAGGTGTCAGACTAGCTACGTGGTGGTGTCCTTAATGTTGCTCCAAGCTGATGTGCAAATTAGGGTCAATGGTTTGGGAAACCATGGGCCATATCTCAGGTTGAGCTTCTGACCTGTGACGGAGTCATCACACTCAAGGAGCAGCAAACTCCTCCCACCAAAGGCTAGGGAAAGTGGGGTTGGGTGGGGGTTATGTTAGCGAGATACTCAGTCATGACAGGTTCATGGATTAACAAGGGTCCGGGTTGTAAAATGCCCACTGCGTGTGACTTCGCACGTGATTACGTTAATTAGATATAGCTATCACAGAGCGGATCGCACTAGGTGGAGAAGAGGGGGGCGGGATAAGATTCCAATTGGAATTAACTTGAACCATCGTCGTGTCGTCTCCGGAGAGTACCAGAATCTCTTTGAAGGCACAGCATGATGGCGGCGGGGAGTGCACGGAACCGCTCCGTCTTCTATCCACTCTCTTGATGGGCGTGAGCTTCCTGTTCACCTCTTGGCTCAGGACGGTATTCGTACGAAGCGGCGAACTATGGTGGTGATCGTGTTCACTGCGAGGCGAGTCAACTGAGCTATAGGGTGAGTGTGAGTGATTAAATTCGGACAAATTTGTTGTAACTCGGCTACAATATATTAGCGTAGTTAATATATATATATGAAAAAAAATAGATAAACATACAAATGGATTAAACAAATATTAAAATCCCTTATGGATAGTCAAAATATTCATTTCTATCAACAGGTTAAATATATTTAATTAGCTAATATGTTATATTTAGAAGTATTGAAAACAACTAAAGTGATTACTATGGGGAAGTTATTCTAGAGTCTAGACACTTTAGAGCAGAAATATTCAATTAGTTATCCAAGCAAGTCACTTAAAAAAATCGTAATATTTGGTGGGTTGGATATTTAGTTCAATCTGGCATTAATTTAGAACATTATTGGATTAAACTTTTGTTGTTTAAAAAGGGACTGCGGGAATGAAACTTGATTTATTAATATATATAATATTTATATATTTCATTGAAATTTAAAAAATGCAGTAGCTAGACGATTTTAATCATCAAACTTCTTTTTCTACTACTACAAGTAGAAAGTTCCATTCTAGAAAACTTACACAAAGACTAATTACAAGCAAAGCACTCCGCTATTAATATAAATAAAGCACGAACAATAAGCCAGGAAAATATCAACTAACGTGACATTTGTCGCTGTGGGCGGAGTGGAGAAGAGGCGTGATTCACTCTCAGACTGCTGCCACTTGTATTGTTCAAGGTCAAAAGCAAGAATATATTATATATCTCAACCATTATGAGGTGGCGTTTGGAGGGAAAGATACTGGATCTGGAGCGGGGGGACGCTTGGAAGGAGAGGTACCAGGTCTAGAGTGGGGGACGCTTGTAGGGAGAGATACCGGGCTTAGTGTGGGGGACGCTGGGAGGGAGAGATACTGGGTCTAGAGTGGGAGACGCTTGGAGAGAGGTACCGGATCTAGAGTGGAAGAGGCTTGGGGGGAAAAATACTGGGTCTAGTGTGATGGATGCTTGGAGGGAGAGATACCGGGTTTAGAGTAATAGAGGCTTGAAGGGATATATACCGGGATCAGCGTGGGGGACGCTTGGAGGGATAGATTCCGGGCTTAGCGTGGGGGACGCTTGAAGGGAGGGATACCATATCTAGAGTGGAGGATGCACACTGCTGGAGGGAGAGATACCTGGTCTAAATTGGAGGACGCACGCTGCTGGAGGGAGAGTTACCTGGTCTAAAGTGGAGGACGCATGTTGCTGGAGGGAGAGATACTGGGTCTAGAGTGGAGGACGCACGCTGCTGGAGGGAGAGATACCCGATCTAGAGTGGAGGATGCCTGGAGGGAGAGATACTGGGTCTAGAGTGCAGGACTCACGCTGCTGGAGGGAGAGGTACTGGGTCTAGACTGGAGCTAGAGGGAGAGATACCAGGTCTAGAGTGGGGGACTCACCCTCCCTTATAATCACACGGTGTTGGGGTTGCCAAGGACCTAGTAACACTGGGCTTATAGCGTCCCCAAACACTGATAAAAGACTGAAGCTCGCTCTGGCCGTTCAAGGCCAGGCACCTCTAAATACCGTCTGAACTATACGAAGTATCTCCAGTGATACAATAGTCGGACTTGAAATGTGCAGATCTTAAAAGGCCATCAATTGAATAGCCTTGCCTTAGAGTATTCATAAATTTGAAATATTACACCTAAACACTTGTGCCGTGATCTGTGCCAAGATTTAAAATTTCACGTAACAGCGTGTACATTTTTTTGAAGTCAAAACTCTAATGAAACTTTTTGTCTAGTTTTTATAAATAAATATTATTATATTATGTTTGTTTAACCTAAAGTACCACAAGTAAGGAATCATTGAAATAAATAATATAAAAGATATGCATCTGAAAATGTGAGAAATTTAATCTAATGTTTTGTTTTGAATGTTCCTTTTAATTCTTGGGTTATTGGGCTATTTTATTTAATATTGTTCGCTCCATCATTGAGACTTATTTCAAAGTGCTCACACTATTTTTTTTATCTCTCATTATAGCCCAGTTAAAGAACTTCACAACCAAATACTCTTTTAAACGTCAAATTATTTTTGACTAGTGAAAATCATATATTTTTCTTAATTTTTAAAAACCAATCATCTCCTACACACCCTAAGAATTTTTTAAAAACAAATGGAGGGATACCATATTATTCTAATAAAAGAATACTTTTTAATTATTTTATGGACTACCTGATTGATTTTATGCTATACTCTTTAGTAAATCATTAAGTATGATTTATTTTAATTAAAATGAATTCTAATCAATTAATCTCAGACCATCATTATTTATTTCGAATCTCAATTCAAATTCTGGGCTGGTGTAGCAAATGTTAGATTTGTAATGATAAATATTAACACTTTAGATGGACTGATGACGAATCAGTCACCATTCCAACAGTAAAACAGTATACTATCTTTTTGTTTATGGTATGTAATATTGATACCAATGTGTGGTTGGTTTTGTTCAAGGCCTAAAATATACGGGTCTGGCTACTCCTTAGTTCCAGTGATACGTTGTAAAAACCCAATATAGCTGCATATTATAAGTATGGGCGCAATTTAAATATGTCAGACAAGTTTGAACTATTACCTTTTCATTTTGTAGTTTTAGGTAATTTGGTGATTAAAGAAAATAAATAATATGAAAAAAAAGGCTTATTAGTAAAATACACATCAACTGTAATAATTAACCATCCCTGATTTTTAAGGCATTTAAATTTGTTTGGCTCTGCAATAAATATATTAGTATTATAAAATTTACCTGTGAACACTATGCGGGGGAAATTTAAATATTACCAATCTGAGGATTTCACAAACTCAAATATCTTATTAGTAGGAAAATCGAGGATTTTGAAGACAAAAAAGGCCACACAGTACAAAATTATTTTTAAAGTGACAAATGGCAACTGGCCATGGGAATCAAATAAGGGACCTTTTGTTTATTACGCCAATCCTATAATCACTACGCTATCTAGTAATTGTACAGTCCCCAGGATCATTCTTCACTGATATTTTAAGGCAGAGTGTGATATGGATATGCAGATATCGCCAGCTACCAATGTGTACTCAATTATGATCACAAGGTATTAGATAAAGAAGCAAGCATTGACTTGGTAGTTGGCTTTATGCTGTTAGTTATACAATTATAGCTGTACCTTTTTACATATAAAGATGGATTAAGTAGCAAAGCCATTTTATTTGTTATTATGAATGTAGTCATATATATTGTGGTTAGAGCATTGGCATACTAAACTAAATGTCCCGGGTTTGATTCCGGTTTACAGGTGTCATTTTTCAATCTTAAAGACTATGCTATTTAGATGTGGTTACAACCATAATGGACAAAAAAATATAGCTTTGCTCTCTAATCCATCCTAACGGTACAAATAGTTTCACATATGTATGTTTTAATAAATTTAAGGCTAATTAGGGCGCATTTTTTGTTTTATTAGCTTTGCCCCTCCATGTTTCCAACATTTACCTCTACCTAGATCATATTTGGAGCACCTATCTTCTTTACGTATCCTCTTAGCCTGTGTTTCACCATGTTAACATCTCCCTCACACCTTAATATGTTTAAAGCACGCTTTTTCTTTTCATGTCTTCCTACTTTGGATTCCTCCGGTTATAATACATTTACCTCCCAACTGGACCAATTCAGAACTACTTTTTTTTCTTGCAGTTTCTTCTTAGACTTGGTCCCTTTATGTTTAATACATTTATAGCATCAGTCAAACCTAAATCCCTCCGTGTATATAACATCTTTCAGCCGCAGAACATACTTAAGAGCACCCTTCTCATTCACACATTTTCCTAGTCTGAGACTCTCCTTATTTAGTACACCTACCTTTCCCCTGGGCCCATCTAGATTTGTACCGTGGCTAGAAACTAGACCATCACCAAGCACAACATTTTCGCTCACACTGTTTGACTGCCAATATGGGGTCTCGTACGAAGCGGGTAAACACGCCACGGAACAACGTTGTTTGCAATCACAACAAGAAATCGATCTGGAAGACTGGCGCTACATGCAATTGTTTCGCCTAAGCCTGGAGCTAAAATGTGTTTAACGCGCATGCGCGTGCTGATGAACGTAAGTGGACCTCCAAGTCTCCGTGTGCTCGTCACTCCCAACCCCTTTCATTCTTAGACTGTACGGCGCTGTGCGCAGGCGCCGAGGAAGACATATATGAAGTGATTGGACATTAGTGACTTCATCATTATTTCATTCTTACCACCCTTTTTCCTCCCACTGATAAGAACTGAATATAAGCGTGTGCCCAACAATGTTATGCACTCTTTGATGCCATTAAGTCACAAGGACTCAATAGGATGTAAGCCATTGTAAATATGAGGACTTATACATAGCTTATGTTTACCTACGAGAGAGGCTAGGGTTTATTCTACTCTTTGATGCCATTAAGTCACAAGGACTCAATAGGATGTAAGTCATTGTAAAGATGGGGACTTATACATAGCTTATGTTTACCTAAGAGAGATATTAGGGTTTATTCTACCGTTATTATGTAGCCATCTTTTGGGATCGTTTAGGCGTTAGTTTATTTTGTTGCTAAAATTGTCTTTCAAACTTGCATATATATAGATTATTGTCAGTGTTAGTCGTTTGTGGATATTACAATTTTTAACTGACTTGTAATTTAAACTAATTATGCTGCTTTAAATTAACCTAATGTATTTAAGTCTGTTAGTGACCCATTAGGTCGAGAGTTAAGTTGCGCAACTATGAGAGCTGGTAAAATAAATTCTTGTTTTTGAAGTTAGCAGGCCAATTTCTTTACGCCGAGTTGGAAGTATAGAGAGGAAATACATTAATATGTTATTGTCTATTTTGTATATATTAAATTTAACTAAGAGGTAATCGTTAGAAAGTTTCATTTTATTAGATACGTATATATATTTGTGTAGGGTTGCAAGATTTAATTATCCATTACATGTTTAGCTTATTTTTATCAATTTGCATTATTCAGTGGCGGCGCCTGAGCCGGACTACCAAATTGAGCTTTATTATTTTCTATATCTAAGAATTCGAGAGTCATTCTTTATTTTGAATCTGAGACAGTTTATATTAAGCTTATTGCCAGTTTACCATATTGTATATCTCAAGACATTTAATTTTGTTATATATTATTCTAATAAACGAGCCGTTAGGCCAATTTTTGTTACATTTCACACTTTGTTAATGTCAGGATCCTATCAGACTGTTTATTCCAGTTACATATAACTATACTAGTTCATGAGAGAGGGGTTTGTTGTCAAACTGAGTATAGATAATTAAAAGTCCCTGGTGATTAGCTCTAATTTATTGTTACTTTGCGACTTGATTACCATGGTGGCTTGTTGGTGCGTTGCCGGGTGGGATACAACGCTAGCCCCACGGAGGTATGGTTGAGAACACTCTTCCTTATTTAGTTTCTGTCGCTCCATATTTAGTATATTCAACTCCACCCAAAGACCATTTAGAGCACCATTCTTCTTTAAATGTCTTCTTTGCTTGGTGCCTTTCCATGTTTAGTACACTTACCTCCCCTCTTAACATGTCTAGAGCAACCTTTTTCATTACACTTTTTCCTAATCCTTGACCCTCCATGTTTCATACATCTACCTCCTGTCAAAGCCCATTTAGAGCACCCTTCTGCCTTACATGTGTCTTTTGACTTTGTCCCTCCATGTTTAATGCATTTACATCCCCCCTGAGCCCGTTTATAGCACTCTTCTTCATTACATTTCTTTCTAGAACTTGTTCCTCCATGTTTAATACATTTAACTCCCCCCCGAGCCATTTAGAGCATCCTGCTTCATTACACATTTTCCTAATCTGTGACCCTCCATGTCTCATACATCTACCTCCTGTCAAAGCCCATTTAGAGCACCCTTCTGCCTTACATTGTTACTTTTGACCTAGTCCCTCCATGTTTAATACATTTACACCCCCCCTGAGCCCGCTTATAGCACTCTTCTTCATTACATTTTTTACTGTAACTTGTTCCTCCATGTTTAATACATTTACTTCCCCCCTGAGCCCTTTTATAGCACTCTTCTTCATTACATTTCTTTCTAGAACTTGTTCCTCCATGTTTAATACATTTAACTCCCCCCCGAGCCTGTTTAGAGCATCCTGCTTCATTACACATTTTCCTAATCTGTGTCCCTCCATGTCTCATACATCTACCTCCTGTCAAAGCCCATTTAGAGCACCCTTCTGCCTTACATGTTACTTTTGACCTAGTCCCTCCATGTTTAATACATTTACACCCCCCCTGAGCCCGCTTATAGCACTCTTCTTCATTACATTTTTTTCTGTAACTTGTTCCTCCATGTTTAATACATTTACTTCCCCCCTGAGCCCTTTTATAGCACTCTTCTACATTACAATTTTTTCTATAATTTTTTCCTCCATGTTTAATACATTTACCTCCCTCCTGAGCCTTGCTTGAGCAACTTTCTACATTACACTTTTTCTTAATCTTTGACCGTCCATGTGTCATACATTTACCTCCTACCAAAGCCGATTTATAGCACCCTTCTCGGATGCATTTCTTCAAAGACTTGGTTCCTTCATATTCAATATTTTCTCCTCCCCCCTGAACCTGTCCTAGTAGACTAGGGCAATTTAATTTTCTTTTGTTTTTCTGAAAGGAAGAGTACAATAAATTTAACGTCACCTTGTCAACTTTACACACGATTACCGTGGAAACTTTTAGGGTTATTTTTGGGTCTTCATAGCTTGAAAACTATTAGTTAGATTTTTTAAAAATCTAAAATATATTCACAAAACCCTTCAAAGATACTATTTGCCACAGCCATACATCATATCCTAACTATTACAATTAAATGATTTGTTTACAACTATCCTACCAACAAGAAACCACAGACATTCAATAGATCCCATCCCATAAAAACATTTTGAATAAGCTTTAGATGAACAAGAGGTAATCTTTTTTAGCAACAGTAGTTAGTATTTGTGATGTCACTATTTAAAAAAAACACTCAGATCTTTTAGTAGATTTTTTGTTGTAAATTCATTCAAAATTAATTACCTTTATGTGTTTTCCGGTTGTTATAAAGGTGTCTGATAAGCGCTCCAGCTTCACACAGCAGGGTTTCAAATCGTCCATTTCGGATTTAATAGTAATAATCACATCTTCTTGTGTGTTTGTGTCAACCTGATATCCAAAAAAAATTATCAAATTTAAAAATATACAAAAATCATAAGTGACTTTTTTTAAAATTCTTTCTCTTCCAATGATATTGGATTTAGGATAGTTGGGAAAGCATAAGATAAACCATTCTTTTTTAAATTCTATGATATGATTTATATTTTATCACAAAATAAGTTCTGATACAAACTATTTTCATGACGATGAAAAAATTAATTCAAAATAAATATTTGTCTATTACTGTAATTATTAACATTTAATATAATAAAGAGTATTTCTATTTAATCCATCATAAATTGACAGATACAAAAAAATTAGTATTTTTTTATCTAGGTTTCAACTTTAATGTGAACTTTTCCCTTTATATATATATATTGTCTCTTCTTTTATCATTAAATTAAAATAATTAAATATTTTCTGATACTTATTGCTAGTATTATTTTATTGAATTAAAAACCATTAATAGAGAAGAGTTTTTTACTAAACATGGAACTCTGTTAACATTTTTAGTCTGATTTTCTTATAAATAACCTATCTAGAACAACAATTTACCTACTAGAATCATACTAGGAGCATTTCAAAATATTATTCCAAAGAAAATAAGTTGATATCCAAAATTTGTTCAATTGCTATCACATAATATTTTTTATTTTATTTTTAGAATTAGATAACTTTTTGAGTGGAAAGTTCACATATTTATACACTCTAAAAAATGTATTTGGTGTTTAATTGACATATTTATTAACAATATTGTCTTTGGCCTTTATTCATATTTTTGTCGTTTTAACACAATTAACAAATTAAATTCATTAATTTGTGTATTTATTATACTTTTAAGTGTGTAAAAGTAAAAAAAATACATAAAAAAATAAATATACAATTTATATAACTTATTAACAAGATTTCTGATTGTTAAATTTTAACTTTTTGTAGGAATGAGCTTGCTAGCTATTATTAATTAAAAACATAGATTATATATTTGTGATAAATTAATAACAACTTATTACCTTTATATTTTCTAAAATTTTTAGAAAGCCGTCTTTTAGGTGTTCCAGCTTCACAGAGCAAGATTTGTAATTGTCTGGTTCGGATTTAATAGTAATGTCCATATCTTCTTGTGTGCCTATGTCAACCTAGAAATTAAAATAGTTACAAATTTAAAATATATGTGAAATAA
This sequence comes from Timema shepardi, assembly GCA_902151425.1. Lineage (NCBI taxonomy): Eukaryota > Metazoa > Arthropoda > Insecta > Phasmatodea > Timematidae > Timema > Timema shepardi. Next base: position 2,214 of record CABFVX010010467.1, on the reverse strand, counting down.
CATGTATCTAGGACTATTAAGTACCTAATCAAACAATGCAGAAATATGAAAATGGGCATAGCAAACATCTTAAAGATGAATTTAACATAGATATAACATTAACACATAATATAATTATTATAGTTCTATGGACTTGTATGGACTTGAAGCAATTACCGTACATTTTAAAAATAAGATTACAGCAATAAAACACACACAAATAAAACTCGTTAAAAAGAAAAACAATATGGTGCCTACAGGCAGATCAAGTTTTAAATGAACTGCAGTGAAAAGTCTAACCAAAAAACCTTTCAATACATTATCTTTACATAAAATAAAATAATAAAATTGTTACCTTTGTAACAAATAATCTTTTAAGTTGAGCCAATTTGTGCTAAGACTTACATATTGTTCGATTAGTTCTAAGCCCTGTGTGCCTAATAAAATGCAACCTATAATACATAAGAGACAGATTTAATACTATACTGCACTAATTACGGCACATATGTTTTAATTTATAATATAATGATCTGTCTATGTTATTAATTACAGTCTTGCTAAAACTAAAATACCATGCATACAATATTATAAAATTCACACAAATTGTACTATCCCAGTTCTCTATAAAGTGAGGTTAATCAATTCAAGTTTCGCTACTTGTCAATAAAACAATAGCTAAGAATGCGATATGAATAATCCGTTAAATCCTATTAGGTGGTCACTGTGGTGTCACGTTTGTTTGGCCGATAAAGTTCAACATTGTCGCAACACGTATGCTACATGTAAGGTCAGTAATTTTGGTATTTTATTATAGGACTTTATAAATATATTACCTCATTATGCTTCATAAGATCACTTTCGGGATTTACATTCGTTTTCTACTTTTAAATTCTTTAATATAGAGCTATAAGCAAATTCCTCCATGCTGACACCAGCCAAAGGCTTTCCTTATTAAAAACAATTCTATGCTGTCTTTGGCGGTGAGTTGTAGTGATTCGTTTGTTGGACGGTTTTGTTTCTTAGTTTGCAAGCTTGCAACATATAAACTTGGTAAGCATTCTATGATATATTAGTTTTATGAATGTTAAACAGAATGCGCTAAAATCTGAATAAAAGGATCAAAGTGAATTCTCACAAAGACAATAAATAGAATCGATTTCATTGGCCTTATTCGAAAATAAAATAAAGAGGTAAGTTTGGGTAACAGGAGGAAATATGTTTTAACTACATGGAATTTCATTTAAATATCCTGGCAGGATGGTTAGTAAAAAACGGAAAACAGTTCAAGGTAAACTGTTTTAACTATATATTCGAGTAAAAACGTAAGAACGAATTAACTTATATATGTTAAAACAATATATAGCTCTATGGACTTTGATGTCTATTATCTATGATCCTCTCTAGAGCTAAATAGCAAGATATCTTCATCCTTATACATCCTGAAATGGGTTATTTTTCTTTGCGTCTTAACCCTCTAATCTCGAATGCAACAATATTCAAGTACAAGCACAACCTCCTCCGCCCCCCACCTGGTTTTACTTCCTATGTCTAAGGAGTGGCTACAACCCCAATAAGCTACTCCTTGGGACAAGATTCAGAAAGGTTGGCTTGAAGCTTATTGTTGAAGCTCCCAACTGTTCACATAATTCTCTCTCTTACGCTAATATTACCATATCAATTCTCTCTATCTATTTAGCTACAGATTAACTTATAGATTGTTCATCAGATGGTGAGTCAATCTTGGTTCTGAGCTAGCAGGAAGTGGGCATTCCTATAGGACTAGCTGATCCCGTAAACTAGTTTGGGGCACTAGCTCTAGGACACCCTTATGACACTCTACTTAAAACCCATTGTAAAAGTTGATCAGACTTTGAAGCTTTTTAGTGGCAAGATTTGCCACTATATGAGAAAGCGTTGGGATGTTGAGAATAGTTGTGACGTTTTATAACAACAGCTGTTCAGATTTATAAGATTTTGTTTCTGCACAATGACTTAATATGTTAAAAATAAATGTAAGTTTCCAGATTATCTTAAAACTGACGTGTCAACGTTTATACGCCCTCAAATTTTGAGAGACATGATTGTGAGAAAAAAAATACGAGAAAGATTTATGGTCAAAAGAATTTTTAAGAATTTCTTTTGTTACACCCTCTCTACGACTTGTTATTACCTCGACCATTATAAGGTAATAAAGGGAGAGGATATAAACTAACATATAAAAAAATGGAATCTGTA
>CABFVX010010466.1:0-13921 GCA_902151425.1 Timema shepardi | reverse complement strand
TAGTATGTAATCTCTGTTTCTTTGTTTCAGAACTTCGCGAAACGCGACAACCAGTTTTTAATTTTTGCGAACCACACGGTGTGACCAATTGGTCGGTACGTGTTGGAACTTGCTCTCATGCTACCCTTCAGGGAGCATCAGAGAATGCCATTTGAATTCTGACTTCAAAAACTCCCCTTCCTATAGGCTCGCTTCGTGGCCATTATCACTTACGTTTTCCCGCACCAATGGGAAGCTTCCTTTTCTCTCATTGGACAAGGCCAGTCAGCAGCGTAGGGTATATAACACGGTGAAATCTAGAGCCGATTCAGTGGTGACCCACCCTGGTGAACCACCGATAAAAAAGAGCAATTTTTTTTAGACTCCCTCTCCTTTCACCGTTCCTACCTCCCACCATGACTCACGTTGCTGGGACTCTATCCTTTCTCCCGTCTCTACTTCCCTTTGCTGGGACTCCCACCTACCTCCGACCGTGACTCACGTTGCCGGGACCCCCTCCTTATACCCCTAAACTCTCACCATCGGCTTGTCCTCGTCACCGGCAGTTCCACGAGATGGTATAAACCCGCCACTCCAGCAAAGCCCACCGAAGAAAGACCCTGAAGACAACATCACCGGTCAAACAGTACTTCACCCGAGGGCCCATCTCTTACTACCCCGACAGTCACAACCGAGCCCCCAGACGCCCCAACTCAGCTCCAACACCTTCAAATTTTTCTACCCCTGAGGTAGCTATTTCCTCTCCTCGTCTTTTCTCACCAACCACCCTATCTCCACCTACCCCAATTACCCCACGGGACCGGTGCCTAGCCACAAACGTCACCAGGAGACTGCACTTTGAATGATTCAACCCGAAGTCGCAGTTAAGGATGACAACTGTTTAGGTTGGGCACTAGCTTTTATGCTTTCCCGCCGGTTGGAGAGTTTATCTTGGAATGTATGTACTTAAATAACTGTGATAACATCTCAGGAGTAGCTATGACTTTTTCAGGAGCAAGTGAACAGTCACTGTGCTCGTCATGAATTTATTCCGGGTACTCTATATCTACTTCTAATATATAGCCCAGAGGGCTTTCATCAGCAACTGAAATTATATGGAGCTCTTGTATTTCAGCCTTGTTCAAACACATATATTTACTCTGAGGAAGGCAATCACACATAACAGTTCCATATAAATGATTACAATCTCAGTATGTGATGTACTTCATCTCCTTTCCAGGGTTAAAATCCATCATATCAGGGTTGTTTGCTTCACAATGTCTTTTTGAAATCATAGACACCCCCCACCAATCAGTTTTTCAACAAATAAATGCATTTCAATGTCAGTTAGTAGCTCCAACTCAACTTTGGTCATCTTTAAAAATGCCGTCCATGCTAGTACAGGGCTTGTGCAAAAAAGTCTGTCTTAAAAATAAATTGGTAAATCAGAAAATATATATATGTTACCTATTCATAGATGACTTTATATGTGTTTTCTTACAAAGGATATAAAATAATTTTGCTGTTGTTGTTGACATTGATAGCATTTTATTAATTAATGATGTTATTTTATAGATATTTATATTATATATCAAAAATGATGAATATGAATTGTAGACCATGTGAATTGGCGTATGAATATGTCAAAGTAGTTCTGGTAGCTTTTATTACTGTAAAACCCTGTGTAAACAGATTTAAACTACTTTAAACCACTTCATACAGCGTGACCACCAGTACAGAATTTAATTATTTTTAAAATGGTGTGTAGTCGTACTTCAATTAATCTATAATAATTCATTCTTTTAAGATTGTGAAAATACAAGGGACACTAATTAATCAAATTTGTGTCTTAACCAAGAACCGCCATATTGTATTAACAAGTTTTGAATGAATGTAATGTGTACAGTCAAAATTCGGCTTGAAAAACCTGGTGTAATATTAGTCACTGAACTGTACTGGTTATCTCCGTGATAAGAGCCACCAAATCTCGTGGATTTGAGTTACTCAAAAATGGCTGGTCATAATATTGTAACTATTAACTTCGAAAACTTCCAGTATTTAAACCGTGTCAAATATAATTCGAGACTTCTATTCTTGAAAACAAGAACAAACTAGGAATTAATGTTATAACTCGTCTTCGAACAGTTGTAATTTAAGATATGATCTACATTCAACACCGTGTTTGAGTTATAGGCCTAATGGTAAACGACCAACATTTAATGGCTTGAACACACTTATCGTTAGACATCAGTCGTACACGTTTTAATATTATATTGGTATAAAACTTGAGATAATTTTGAATTAGAATTACATTTTTATTTCTTCTTCTTGATTCCCAAAGTTGAAACTACATCTTCAAAAATACTATTTTAGATCACCCTACTTGTGGAAGAAATTAAACCTGTCTCAACTGTTATGACCAACTTGTGTAACTTATTGTGTACCTTCCCTAAGACTTCATACTGAATGAAACTATATTTAGAACGTGAAACAGAAATAGATCTTCAATAATGAATTTACCTTCGCCTAGGGACGTTCGAGTAGTAGGGAATTATTTAATAGTAAATGGTTGCTATATTTTCTCTTTTAACTAAGGTTTTAAACAAGAAGAATATAATTTCAAGTGAATATTATTTCTATTAATATTAATGTAATGAGTTAATCATGATTTCTGATTTTAAAAAATATATATGTTTTGCAAATGTATTTTTTAAGTAAAACCATATATATATATGTATTGGTGAACATGCAGATTTAACGTGGAGCTCGTCTAGTATTATTCGATGAGGAGGTTATAGTTCGAACACTACCCTATTAAACTGAGGGTATTTTCCCTAAGTTATTTCAAACTCTCCCTCCACACAAATGCGGGTGCGATTACTAAAACATCGATGTCCTAATCATTCTGCTAGGTTTCATTCAACAAATTAAATGCCAAGTTTATGTTATAATAGGTAAGCAAGGAAAATATCGGATTGTCTCCCTTCAAAATGTTGTTGGCAAGTACAACCCTAAACTATCAGATGGCTGCAAAACTGATGACTTCAAGAAATCTCTGATTGAGGTTTATAGCTTCACAGGCTGTTACAGCGTTTCAGCCATTAACGGCAAAGGAAAGAGGACACCATTCAAAGTGAGGACTACAGCACACTACATTAAATCGTTCAAAACTCTTGTAGAAGAATGTGCGGTGAGTGAGCCCCTAAATGCCAGCCTGGAGAAGTTTGTGTGCCAAATGAATGGCGGGAAAAAGGCTGAGGATGTAAATAAACAGAGGTATGATTTTTACTGCTGTAAAGGAGGCAATATTGTGCCAGAGCTCTTACCCCCTTGTCATTCAACACTACGCCTCCATGTGAGTAGATCCAACTACCAGGCCACTATATGGAGGAGATCTCTAACAGGCTTTTAGATGGCTCCCACACCATTCGAATAGGGATGGCAGGTTCTGCCATCCAATATGTAAGCAAGCGTGATTATGTTGGTAGCACTTATCACTCGTGAACCGACAGCGTCACATTTATTAACATGTTTCTGTTAAAGTTTGGTTAGTGGCAGTACTCGTACTATTTTATGTATTATTTTTGTGTTGTGTTAGTTTGTTTTCTTTTATTAAATTTATTTTATTTTTCTAAACATAAATTGAGACTATAAAATTTAATTGCACCTTAATTTTGGCCATTTTTTAAATACAGCGCTTGAAAATTTGCAAATGTTATGCCACACCCATACGCCTTGTTTTATAGAGCACCCTTAATGTTTTTTACAAGTCCGCGCCTATGATAGCTATTAAGTGACTTGGAAGTCATTCCGCTCCTGAGGAAGTCCTGGAGATGATATCATGCAACAACTGAAAATCCTGTTAGCTAGGATCCTGCACGTGCTCGGACCTCAACCTCCCACGGACTGACATCTGCAGATGCTCTGTGATAAATAAGAAATTAATACAGAATATGAAAAGTACGCAGATAATGATGTAAAGTAATAGAAATCAAACTTTTTTTAATGGGAATTACATATTAATAAATTATATCGATATATAATATTAAGTTTGTTGGGTTTTAAGCATATTAACTTTTCATTATGCATTTAAGACCCGGAATAGCGAGAAATTTTTCAGGTTTGACCCTCGTTAGGGATTTTATCGTTGATTCAACCTTAAAAATGAACAACTTTTTTTTTTGTAGAAAATTTATAGATAAGCAAATGTTGAACCAATATATTTTTTTAATGGGTGCTTAGTAAGGGAAAAAAGAAAAACAAAAAAAGGTGCGTTTTTTAGGGGATATGTTTATAAAGCTACCCATTTTGACTTACAGTTTGCCATATTCGTAATCTACACACACACACAACAGGAATAAATGACACCCCACTCGTCTTTACCGTGGAAATGGTAGTGGTACATGAAAAATAGGGGTCTAGCTGATAGACTATATAGAGAGAAAAAGAATGTGAGAAATCCCTACTGAAGGTAAACATCTATTCTACAGGTAAAGGTTTGTTAAAGGAAATAAATTTATCCAAAGTATGTCCACCTCGTTGTCTAGCTCTTTTAGGGATTCATTCCAAAATGAATCGTTTATTATTGAAAGGTCACTTGTCCGCATTTNTTTTTTTTTTTTTTTTTACGAAATTGAGTTATATGCGTTACATTACTCTCTGCACGTCTGCGGACATTTCTGTGAATAGCTGGCACATTTTCTAGTGTTAGCCACTGAGATCAAAATAATAAAACTTTTACTTTGTTTTTGAAAGGGCACTTTTCCCTGACATGTGCCTTTTCAATACTAAATGGCTGTTTACAGCTCCCATCATGCCTTGCAAAATTCAGTTAGCTCACAAAGATGGATACTACTGGAAGTGAGTCGGGGTCTTCTGCCGAAGAAAGTGGTGTAGAACAAGGAAAAAGAAAATGAGGAAATATACATCGAGATAAATATAAAGCTCACCTCATAAAGAGAGCGAACTTAAGAGGAGAACCACACCAGAGCTATAGTGGGACTCTTATTGCTGAAAAACAGATGGGCACAATATGTGGGTAAGTACTAAACAGCAAATGTTAGCTTATACGTTTATGATTATGATGATTATAATAATAATACAATATTATTGAACGTCCATAGTCTAGCGAGCAGGTTAGATATAATTGCTACTCTACCATCTTTCAAGTCATGAAAATGATGGTAGGGAGTTTGGAAGTATGTTTCCAAGGTCCACATCAGTGAGTTTGCATTGTCAGTCTGTTGTTAGTTAGCCAGACAGGGAGGCGACCCAGACAGAGAATAGAGATTACAATGGGTGTCAAGTCAATTTAACATTTTAAGGTTTTCAAACATGAAGGAAATGTAAGGAGTGGCGAACCTGGATATCCTTTCAGGTGTCTGAAACCAAAGGAAAATTTTAAGAGGTGTCAAATATTGTTTTGTGGTATTTTTTGCACTCTTCTAATAATTGAATATAAAACACAATTTTTAAAATAAATAAAAATAATAAAAATAATTTCCAATAAAACTGATTTTGTTAAGTTATTCGATTTGTATTATATGAAATTTGCCATTTTATTCGATAAAAAATCACTATTCACACACGCCTAACTGTAAGACATGTAAACATGGCATTAATGCATCTGCATCTATGTTTGCATGAGTTATACAGTAATTGAGAAATATATGGAGCTTTTTTTTCACTTTACAAGAATTGAACAAAATTAAAAACTACTATAAAATACAACCATTACTTTTATTGTTTTAGATGCCACAAGAAATGTTTAGATGCGTTATCTGAAGAAGAAGAGTCGACCATATTCACACACTTCTATGACGATTTCACTTCGAAGGATGAGCAAGATATTTTTTACAAGGGCCTATAACACGCCGACGATCCCATGGTCCTGTTGAAAAGAAGAAACCAAGAAAAAGTGGCTTCTGTTATCATGTTTTGAATGGAGGCACAAGAGTTCCCGTTTGAAAGAAAGCTCTAATAAATTGAAGGAAGGTCTCCAAGGGAAGGAAGAGGTCTCAATCCAAAATCTCATTCAATCCCAGGAGAACTCGTGGAACTGGTGAAGAACAATTTTGAATGTTTCCCCACCAAACAATCTCACTATTCAGGATCTGATCAAGTCTACCTTGACTCTCAACTCAATGTGACTAGAATGTACCAGCTTTTGGTACATAAACACCCTGAAGCAAAAGTGAAGTACTACATTTACTACACATATTTCAAGTAAAACTACTGTTATGAATTTGGAAGGCCTCAAAAAGATGTTTGTTCCACTTGTGAACAACTCAGTGTAAAGATTAAAAGCCCCGCACCTAATGATCGTGCAAAAAGAGTAGCAATTGCTGAAAGAGTTGTTCATGTTAGAAGATCAAAAATGTTTTTCAATAAATTAAATGAAATACGTGAGGTCGGAAAATGTGATTACCAAGTATCCGCTATTGTCTTTTATTATATGCAGAATCTTCCATTGCCATATGTGCCTCTGCAGGAAATTTTTAATTTTAGACAGTTGTGGGTAAATAACATTTGCATTCATAATGTCGTTACAGGGAAAAGTTAAATGTGTGTTTACCATGAAGGTTTGGCTATAAAAGGGCCAAATGAGGTGTGTTATTTCATCAAACACTATATTTATAATGTTTTACCTAAGAAAGTGAAAGTGATGCACGGGTTCTCAGACAGCTGTGGAGGACAAAACCGTAACCATACCGATGTTCGTTTACTTTCTGCATTGACAGTTACAGGTCGATTCTCAAAGATTTTTCAGTACTTTCCTGTAAGGGGACACAGTATCCTTCCTTGTGACAGAGATTTTGGAATAATAAAGCGGTATCTAAAGAATATTGACAGAGTTTACACCCCTGATAAGTATGCACGTTACATAGCAGAGGCACGCCAAGAAAGGTAACTTCTGTGTCAACGTGATTAAGACTGCAGATATTTTGGATTTTAAAACTTGGTGGCAGGAACATTACAAGAAAATAACACGCTGTAGAATCACTCGGTAGTAATGTTCCAAAGGATAAAAAGTATCATTTAAAATTTCACAGTACTCGATGCGTGTATTCTATGCAAAATCTCCAGGAAATGTCTGTCCCTTGGATTTAATTGATGGGCTGCAACAATACACATTCAGGCTCCTTCACAAAACTGATGACAGCACTATCCTTAAAGTAAAGTTGTCAACATCTAAAGCTTTTCAGGACAAAAATCCAATCAACAGAAAAAATATAGATGATTTTAGGAAAGTAGTGCAGTATGTAAACTCAGAGCATCTAGGTTTTTATGATGAAATACTTGAATGGCCAGCAGTAAACCAAGATGTTAATGACAATGATGCATAGTGGAATCTCAAAATACTAAAGTATTCCTAACCTAAAGTGCAAGATTACTCTGTATCTAAGTTTAAATGTGATTATTTAAGAAGAATCACAGTCTTATTCTGGATTTCGGTGTTTATTGTTGCCTAATATTAACAAATTTGTTAATAAACGACTTTTTTTTATTTATATTGTAAATATTTACATTGCGCTGTTTTAAAAATTAGTTAACAAGAAACACATAAGATTTAATAAGAAAGTCCTATTTATTATTGAAAGGACACATGTCCTATGTATTTTTTTTATGTATGTATGGTTTTACATTTTGACTTTATTCTAATGTCTAAACATGTATTTTCATGTGCTTTTGATTGGCTAATTTTGGTTTGAATGTTACCTTAGTCAGGAATTAATTACTTAGTTTTTGTCTCTCCTGTAAAATTTAACTTTATGGACATGTGACCTTTCTCCAATAAACGAATTGACTGAATTATAACTCTTTTTCAGTAGCTAAATAGATCCTGTTACTCCTACATCACACCTGTTTAGTAATGGGAGGCCATAAGCATCTAGACGCTTGTCTGCCATTGCCAATAATTTATCTTCCAGCTAATTAAACATATGTTGTATAGTTCATCATTGAAGGTGGCTGTAATGCCTGGAAGTTGTTCTTTGTGAATTATGTCTTCAGATAGTTCATCTCTATGATCAAGCCACAACTGCAGTGGGTCTGACACTTCACAAAAGACCTACATGACAACAAACAGCCACCTTAACCTCTGTGGATAATCACTGACAGCAGCTTCGGACAGAGTTTGTTGCCAGTGTAGGTCATGTTCCAGAAGATGATGAGCTTTTCAAGCAAATCGGTAATCAGGGTGAACATGACCATTAACTGTTCTAAGTGATTCGAAGGAAGTGGGACCTTTCACGTTATGGAACAGCATGCGAAGAAATTAACACTCGGCATTGCTTGGATGAATTGTGTAGACTCTTCTAATAGCATTGCTCTTTCTGATCCCTAGAAAACCATAAACGAAAGCTCCTTGTTTACACCGTGAGAACGTTTTGTTATGCCATGTGTGGTAATGTGGAGCTTCATTGTAAAAAATAGTATTAGCAAAGTCATCCTAACGACATAGCTCGTATAAAGCTGTTAGTGTGGTAGGGGGAGGTCCTTCAAGGTGAACATTATCAGGGTTGAAATAAACCTTTAGACCATATTCCAAATGAACTGCCAAATTCATAACAGTAGGGTTCCTGCCATGTATTGGGAATGATAGTATCCTCCAGACTGCCTTAGATGTGCTGAATTATCGGCCAGTCTAGTACTTCAAAATCTCGTCTTTCTCATTTTAAATTGTGAATTTGGCTTGATCACTACCCTTGTTTACATACTTGCATACATATTTGATGGATTTGATTGAATTGCAAAACTCAACATTGATATTGTAAACCTCTTGTAAAAATAATTAAAAATTTTAGGAAGAATGAATGGGAAAATAAGCCAAGAAGTTTAACAGTCAATAACAAGGTTTGTTTGTTTTATTTAGGACAAAATAGAAGGTAAATACATAATTAGAACAAAATATAACAATATGGCGTGAAGTGCTTATCCTCTCAGATTTAAATAACTCTTTCGAGATAAAGGAATTATTTGACATTACAATATATGAAAATAGGAAAGAAACATATAGTTATAAACAGGTTGTCAGTACAACAGTAATATTAATCGTCATCATGGAAGTCTATTGTTCCTTCGGTTTGAGCATTAAGTGCAAACAACGATACTACATCGCAACCCCTAACATACATCTAAATTTAGGCAATAATAAGAAAACCAAATACGCGCCTTTAGATCTAAAGAAATCAACATGACGTTGAACCAAAATAATGGAAATAATAAGACGTCAGGCCAAGCCTCAAACCTAACACTTAAGTGCCCTGTGCTCTCAGTAAAATAGATAACAAGATAACTCCATATACACCAAATATGCAAACAATAACAAGAAAGGATGGGCGCTAAGTCTGAGACGCAGAGTTTGCCGAAGCGTGGCCGAAAATATATATACATAAAATTAAATATACATTATGTATATATAACTAAATGAAATTGTACAATTAGAATGAATTAAACCTCGTATGAGGAGAGAGAAAGCCAGCGCATTCGCAATGACCTGCGTGAAACGTTTCATAGTTCTAAGTTTAAATAGTTATAAGTCCCAAACAATAATTTAGACAAGATATCCCCCCTTACGCCGAAACTGGAATTTTGAACATTAAATAGATCACGGCCCCTAGTCGCCGTCCTCACCTAAGTCAGTCGGTGGTATAATAAGTGACCATCGAAAACCCGCGTCCCAATATATACTCATTATTGTACCCCCAGAGAGAAGGGGCAAGGGAAGGAGGGGGTAAGTCGATAGAACAAACATGACATCAGAGGATGGATCTGGCAACAGGTAGATTATTCCAGATGATCTTAGCGGCGGAAGTGATAACTTCGTCTGGCCACGTGGAACCTCATTCGTTTCCGGCCGGCCGCGGATCGAGCCCCGAGCAGTCAGTTGGTCGAAAGCTCCGCTCTGTCAGTTGTGCCAATTGGAGAGTGGAGGTTAGAGCTCGTGCTCTTGTGTTGGAGTTCATCAGGGGTGGCGGGTGAGTGTCAGCCTATTTCATATAGCATTATCTTGTAACTTGTTACAATATGGGCCTTGAATGTCCTGCAAAGCACTTGGGAATAAGGAACAACCAACCGGTTGTCACTTGTTAGGGGGCATTGTTTTGTTGACATTTGAAAAGAAACTCCACCTAGCTCAGGGCTCCTTCTCCTATATGTAGGGTATCCATCACTTCCTGTCGGAGTATCTTTGACAAAGAGTTTGGGTTATCTCTTAGAGCACTTGCCATTTTTCATGCAAGGAGATTTTAGAATTCCACAGGGTCCATGAATCATGTTTGAAGATATAATCAAAGAGAACAGGGTCCATCTGGGAGTCTGTCAGTTAGGCTGAGATGATCGAGTCGGTGAGTTTTGGTTTAGTATTATTTTCTAACCAAATGAGCAAATGGACATGAGGAGTGCCTCTCTTCTTCCATTCGATAGATTACATGTGACATTTTATGAGACTGAAAATCTCACCTTTAGACAGCAGCTTCATTATTGCCTTAACTTTTAAATTGAAAACTCATTAAACATTATCCTGTCTGTCGTGGGGTTTCTGTTCAACAAAAGCTATTTGGCTATATCTTCCCATTTGGGGTTGCAGGTAAAGCTTATCAACAAATGAGGCTTTCCGTATTTTTGGACATACATTAAGGTATCTTGGATTTTCTCACGCATATATTGGGGTCCTACTGTGAAAAAGAAGGAATAATGAATGGTTTTGCTACATCATGAGTGCTGCCATCGCTGCTGATCTATCTCTAAGATGAATGTAGTCCTCTACTCTGAGCTTTGATTGATTGTGTCGTATGAAGGTAAGTCATTCAGTCTCGATCTTGGCATACATATCCACCAAGACCTGATTGAAAAGTTGTCGGAAGTTATGTGAATGGTTGAATTAATTTTTTTTCATCAAAACTCTGTATGCATAAAAATTCATGGCAGGTACTTTTTTATTGACGTCGCTTTGCTTTAAAAAGAAGTTGTAACCAGCTTCGCCTCGTGGGAAAAGCATCGGGTATTGGAGCGAGCTGTAAGATCTATTACTACATTTTCCCCCACTTCCTCCATTAACTTAATATTAGGATGTCTTCCTCGTTTAACCTTTATTGTTCTTCCTGTTTTTGAGACACGGAGTTGAACCACTGGAATCACAGAAAGGGATTCAGAGATTAGTAAAGTATCGACTTCATTGACATCAAAGTGAACATTGTTCAGATTACCGGTGAAACAATTTTTTTTATCGGCATTCCTTGCTTCTCAAAGGATTGAAGCAGTTCTCCCAGCAAGTAAATCTGAAACTGGAAGGGGTATTTTTCTCCTCCTGCAACCATCTCACAGATGGAGCCATACGTTTCTGGGCTCAACGTGACATCGCAGTACCTCTCTTCCGATGGGAAATTTCTCCCGTTATCTGAGTAAGTGAGGGGCTTGAAGCACTCCCAGTTTGATATGACGCGAGACAAGATGGTCTCACTGATATTCACAGACATTAGAATGTTACCATGGCTCAAGTAGGAAAGGGAGTGAAACAGACATGAGCCATCCCCGGCGTAGTAGCAATATGGTGGACTGTCTAAATATCATTACACGTCAGAATCTCAGACATGTTAATATCTATTCCATCCAAATAAATATAAATGAAATGGTCGTAATGAACCGCAATAACCAATATTAAAGAACAATACCCAATCCAATGTATCCAAAATCCAAACAATAGTAATTAAATAGGTCGCAATGAACCACAATAAACAATTTAAATCAGTATAATCTATCAAAGAACAATAGCAAGTCCAATGTCGTATCCAAAATAAACCCCAATGTCCTATCCAAAATCAACTCCAATTTTGTATTCAAAATCAAGTCCAATGTCTAATCCAAAATCCAATAATTATAAAAAAAAATATTTCAATCAAAAAAACAGACCAACCGATTGTAGCACACGCACAGATAATAAATATAAGTTTTATTTTTAAAACATAAGCTTATAATTAAAAGTGAACATTGAAAATGAAATCAAAACATTTATATTGAGATGGCTTTGGAAATTTTTATTGTATAAACGATGTCATGTCAAGGGGCTAGAAAAAACTGGAAGACGCGGCAAAAAAATTAGTTTTCAAGAATTCAAACAAATTAAAGTGTTTTTTTAGATTCTTACTACCCGTTCAGGTTGTACGCTAAATTAACACAGCATCAGCTTAAATTCTTTGAGAAAAAGGAATGTTAATTTTCGACGTTTCTGCCCTAAGACGATCCGCTATTGGAATGCTTAGGGGTGTTCAAATAACTCGTGCGAACAGATAGACATCAAAATTATATAAAATTAGGGCATTCATAAACGGCTTCAAAACTTCTTTTTAATAAATCTTCGTTGTACATTTCACATTTCTACTGTGTGGGAAGTGTTCTATCCTATTAGTTTTCTAAATGTTGGAGGAACCCCCCTTCCCCAACCTACCGCTCCTTTGCTTTGAAATTAAAATAAATATTTACTGTCAGCTTTTATAACGGCTTAATACATTTAAAAAAAATTTCAAAAATTAGAAGTAGTTTACTTTTTAAGTTCTTAATCTTTTGAAATCCTCCTCCTCTTCTCCCAATTACCCACCCCCTCCCTTAGTGATTTGAAATAATGTATTTAAGAATTATTCTCGTATTTGGAGTTATTCAACTGCAGTCTTAACAAATGCCAATGTTCTACCTCACCTAGAGTGATTTGTATGGTTATAGACCCACCCTTCAATTTCCCTCTTTTGAAATCTCCCACATTTATACTTTTCTGACTTCGGGTTTGATCCCTCTATCTGGTTTCCTATCTACATGTATGTAAATATTTCCATTTCCTACTATACAGGAAGAGTTTGGTTCTATTTGTTTTGGAATTGTTTTGGGGGGCTCTTTCGCTCCCAATTTTTAAATACTTTTCCATGATCATTATTTTTTTTATGGTATTGGGAGTGGTTCTTAAACCTTCTTGACAAATATAGCCTATATCTTCTACAACACTAAGAAGTTTTTATATAAGTTTAGGAAATTTTAAACCCCCCTCTCCCATATTTCACCAACTCCCACAAAAAATATCAAATATTTAAGAATTATTTAGCTATTTGGAGGAATATCACTACATTCCAGGAAAATTTTATTTTTATGATTCACCTAAAATTGTGGTTTTTTGTTATTATGATTCCCTCCCAATTACCCAGATTTTCATTTAAAATAGTTAGATTATTAAAGTCTTTAGTTATTTGGAGTGGTCCCCTTAACCTTCCAGCCGAGTTTAATTCTTATACCAAATTTTAAGTAGTTGTTACAATTAGTTTTGAAAGTTTTGAACCCCCATCCCCCATTTCATCCACATCAACTTTAAAATTTAAAATTTTAAGAATGGTTTGATTATTTGGAGTAGTACCTGCATACCAAATTTCAACTATCTACCTCCCCTAATAGAGTTTTTATATTTTAGACCCCCCAAAACGCCCCCAATCCCTCTACCCTATGATGAAATTTACCTTTTGTGAATTTTTTGGTTAAACAGAAGAGCCCCTCTATTTGCCTTCTAAATTTAAGATTTCTAGGACGTTTAGAAGTGTTAGATCAATTCATGCGGAAAGAATTTGGAAGGAAGGACACGATCTTTCCTTTATATATTAGATATATAAATATCCTATATATATATAGGATATATATATATATATATCAGGAGAGGTTTAAAACAAAAAGTGAATTTACTCATAATTTAAAAAATATACAAACTATATCTGGTGCAGATAGCGCTGCTTACCTGTTTTAAGTCGGTGGTATAATGAGTTCCAACGTACATCAAACATGGCATTATATAGTCCAAGAACATGATCACGTGTACTCAGAACCCACTTCAGGCCGTATCTAACTAGGCTTAGAGAAGCGACAGACAAAACCGAAAAAATAATGATCTTACTAGAAGGAGTGACCG
>CABFVX010010465.1:0-12219 GCA_902151425.1 Timema shepardi | reverse complement strand
ACCCCCCCCCCCCTAAGAATCTCAAAGGGGTTATGAGGTGTGTGCCTATTACTATCGCTTTATACCTGTGTTTTCTGATATTGCCGCACCCCTTAGCTCGCTCAAAAAAAAGGGAGCTACGTTTTGTTGGAGTGAAGTGCAATCCAAGGTCTTTGATACCCTCTAACAGAAGATTATCTCCCATGAGGTTCTGAGGATGCCTGATTTTTCAATTCCCTTCTTGCTGCATGTTGATGGGTCATCGGTAGCTCTGGGCGCTGTGTTATCCCAGAGGTCTTTGGATGGTATTCTCGGCAGGCTGCCTTTGCCAGTCGAAAGCTTACCGACTCTGAACGGAGGTACAGCGCCCACGAAAAAGAATGTCTTGCTTGTGTCTTCGGTGTCGAGCGGTTTGCCGACTACCTGGAGCAAAGGTAATTTGAGTTATATACCGACAATATGGCTCTCGCTTGGATGTGGCGGCATCCCAAGAAATTGGGAAAGCTAGGTAGATGGGTGTGGAGGTTGGCCCGTTTTAAATTCTCCACACACCATATTTTTGGTAAACGAAATGTAACTGCTGATGCGTTATCACGCATGGCCGAAGACCTGGAACCTATAGGTTTTGAAGAGGTCGGTGCCATTAGATGTGTTATCAATACTATTCTTGAGTCTTTTGTATCCATTCAAGATCATAAAGATAATTATCCTTGTTGTAGGGGCATAATAGAGCAGATTCAGAAAGGCGAAAAGGTGGGATCTTTTGGAATATTCGTAAGTTTATTAGTCGTATATAATAACAGGGGAAAGGGTAGAAAAATCGTTGTGCCCCTTACTGTTCACTCTATGTTGTTAAAATATTTTCACAACTCCGCTTATGGAGGTCACTTAGGTATACTGAAAACCATCCGCAAAATTTCTCATGAATTTTTTTGGCCTGGCTTATATAATGATGTTAAAACTTGGGTTAGCCGTTGTATTGACTGCCAAAATGCTATACCAGCTCAAAACTCCCGCATTGGGCTACATTCGGCCGATGTCACCCGACGTCCTTGGGAGAAAGTCTTTGTGGATTATATAGGTCCTATAACCCGCTCTTCTCAGGGAAACTCTTGCATATTGGTGCTTGTAGATGCCTTTTCCAAATTTGTTTTCTTAATACCCCTCCGGGACATGAATACAGCCACCACTGTAAATTCACTGCGTAGACGTTTATGGACTTTTTTTTGGGGGCCCCTTATTCCATTGTTAACGATAATGGTCCTTGTTTTAGGTCGGCAGTTTTCAGGGATATGTGTTTTGGGTGGGGAATCCGACACATTACCATGAGCCCATACCACCCCGGCTCTAATCATGTTGAAAGGTTCAATAAGAACCTGCTCACTGCCCTCACTATCTTCCATCATCAGACTCAAAATAGGTGGGACCAAGATTTGAATTTTCTCAATCTAGTTTTCAACTCAGCGTATCATTACGCTATTGGTTCCTCCCCAGCATGTTTTTTTAGGGAGAGAACTGAACCACCCCCTGTTATCCGTTTGTGACATTGACCCACTTTTGGATGGTGGTAACGAAGTTCTAAACGCAGAGAGTTGTAGGGTAGCGATGGTAACTCGAAGAAGACCCAAAGTAGAGTAGCCGCAAGCTACAATAAAGGCAGGTTCTCTGTCCCCTTTGTGATAGGAGATACCGTCCTATACAAGGAATTCCCACAAAGCTTCGCTAATGAAAGAGTCTCAGCTAAATTATGTCAGAAGTGGAGTGGTGCATGGCTGATTAATGATTTTCTCACCCTCATCACTGTCCGTCTAACAGATATTGAAAAAAAAAGAATATTTCCAGGAGAGCCCATGTGAGCCATTTGAAAATTATGCCGCCGTAATATTTTCTGTCAAGAGTCACTGGGTAGTCACTGAGTAGTCACCGTGGGTCACTATGTAGTTACTATCCAGTTTTGGTGTATGTAACGTTCCCTTGTGTTGCTTCTTTGTGTCATCTGTGTCGTGGGAAAATTTCTTTGTTCTACTTAATTTTGTAAGGGCAGGAATTTAATCATATTATATAAACATGAATAACTTTTTTTTAGAAAGATTATCAAAAACAAGGACAAGTGAGGTTCAGTGCACCATAACAAAAAAAAATTGCTGTGGTTTGCATATGGGTATTGATTGTGTGGAGAATGAGATACTGCTTGTGTTATCTCCTTTTGTTGTAGTCAGCTCAGAGAGGACCCCTGTTCCTGGTTTAAGCTACTCCTTTTCCGTCCTTGTGCATTTGCGAGCTTGTGGCGCCAAGATATGTTTATTAGTCGAAGGAAGCTCTGTGGATTTGGAGTTCCAATGCGACAATCTGACACCTTGTGACCCATGCTTGAGATTTCGCCGTGGGGGAGGAAGCCCTGCTGGCCTCGCGGAGAGAGAAAATTACCAAGCTGCCGACCTCGACCAGTCCCAGGAACGCTGAGTGCCCCATCGTCCATCTGTCAAGGGGGCGAGATTTGTAGCGCTTATTGCATAAAGCTACAAGATCAAAAGCAAAACAATAGACCTGGACACTATTATTTCAATGATGCCTGTTATGATATTGAGTAAAACTAACCTAGGCCCCATTCTGTTGTTGTGCTTTCCTAGCCGACTCTCCCCATGGCGACCATATATCTCGATAAACATTATCATCAGACATGGAAAGTTGCTTTGGGGATAAGTGTAGCTCCCATTCTCTTCTAGACAGCCTATACAGCCTGTCAGTAACAAACTGCACACTCATGACTTCCATGAATTTCCTATCTATTTCCTGGGCCTCCAGGGCATTTAGCTGAACCCTAAACATATCATCAAGCTTCTAAACTCCCTTTCCGATTCTTTGTTAACTCTACTTGCCTCTAATAGGCTCTTTATGTGTTTTCTCACCATAATTCTTTTGTTAGAGTACCGAGAGATTAATGCTGCCCACGTAGCACTGTAGTTTTCTGCATAGATCGGGAAATTTTGAACTAATTTTAAGGCTTCTCCCTTAAGAGACAAATTCAAATAATTAAACTTCTGTATCTCTCTGCAAGTTCACTGTTGCTATGTTTCAAGGCAAAAAAATGTATCATGATACTCCACCCAAGCTGTGTAGTCACCATCAAAACCAGGTAGATTGATAGACGGTAACTTTATAGCTGGCCTTGCCTTGGAAGTTTTCTAAGATATAGTAGCTGCGGATTGCACTGCCTACGGTGCATCTTCATGTGGCTTCAACCACGTTTTAATTAGTGCTATTACACCCTAGTAGGTGGTTTCGAAGCCTTCACGATATTCTAATTGAGCATCAATTTTATCGCAATTTAATTCTAATTCTGATTGAATGCATTTAAATAAATTGCACATTTCTTCTGCTGCCTGACATCTGTCTCTTAGCTGCTCTAAGTTATGTGAATTACTAAGCTGATTCACATAATATGTTTGTATGCGTATAAATCTACCCTTCAAAATATCTGATTTCTTTACCAGTAATTTTACTTACATACAATGCAAGGTTAGAAAATAGAGGAACAGCCAAAACTAGCAATACCTGTGATCACTGGTGCTATAACTCATCGACATTTACGCCATCATCACTGATTTAAGGACGAATGTTTCCGTAAGTAGTTTCACGCAATTATACGCACTCATGTAACAAAGAGCATAACCTGGAACACACTTGCGTTACCACTCGTCTCTTCCAAAGCTTTGCGTGACTCGAATACATACGTTTCATGTTCTATCCCGACGGTAGGACCAAAATGTTTTGTTTGTTTCAGAGGACCAATAATTACTAAAGACATAATTCCATCTTGCTGTTTATTTAACTAAATTTTCAAAGTCACACACAAAAAATCTATAGTAATAATATCATTAATATTTTTGGTAACAGAACAAAAAAATCATTCTTGGCAGATTATATTGTCAAGTAAGCTAGTATTCTTAGAAAATGTAGTATGCATAAGGAGGCTTATCGATACTCTGCCATCATTAGCATTAAGGGGAAGAGCCGATATAAAATGTATTATTACTACGTGTTATTAATTTTTTTTATGAGGAGTAGGTTTGTTTTATTTAACATATCCACATTCGTAATGGTATCAGTAGCTGTAATGTAAATGATTTAACCATTTTAATTTCTAGTTTCCCACAACGACATACAGCAAGCTAGATTTCACATGCCATGGTGAATATGTTAGATTTTAAAATAATCTCGTGATATCCTTTGCCATCTAGAAACCTATCAAGGTTTAAAGTTTAAAGCTTTCACCAAGGGATGTGCAAAAAACAGAGTATGATAATCTGTCATGCTAAAAATATAAATGTTAATGGCAACTGTACAAGCTTTCTTAATTCTTGTGTAAATGAAGGCTTTGGTAAGGCTGGCAGTCTTTATATATGAAGGCTCGGAGAGGCCCTGACACGATTCGATACGGTAACCTCTTTATTGAAGGTGATTGGCTGATATTTTTATTTTAAATTTATTTTCAATTTCATTATACATTTGTCTTGACATCTTATTATATTATGAATCAAAACCTTTTTGCTCTATTCATTTCACAATCTTCATTCTATATATCTGATTCCAAAATTTTAAAATATAAACTATCTGGAATTTAAACCTATATCTACTACTAAAATATTTGTCCTATTATTGCCTAAATTATCAGTTTGCCTCAACCTGTGCCAGTAGGTCCACCCCAGGTATTATAATTGCCTGGTACCCTTCAACGCTCGATATTCCTGTAACATTAGCAATACTAACAAATGCTACTGTAACCATGTTACAAAAAGAAGAACAACAAGCTCAATCAAATGGGAGAACACGCACCCTCTGCCCTGTTGAACTTAAACATTGGAGCACATGTGCCACGACCTCCTCTCCCTAGAACTCAATCCCACAGACTAAATGGAGATACGATCCAATGGTCTGCTCATGAAGGAATCCCCGCCCAGAAACAAACGAGTGACGACAACTCCACGAATTTAGTCTTAGTTTCTGCCAGCTGGGTGGTTCCAAGATCTTCTACGAGTTCCTAGAGTCACCGCAATCCTTCCTAAGCACTGTTTGTCTCCTCTCTTCCCCTCCATTTTCCCCTCTCTCTGTGGGCATGTCATGTATTCGTGCTGGCTATATATTGCGATGTTTGGTTTGTGTGAGCACTCATTGTATCATCGGCTTACTAGGTGAGAGCGGCAAATAAAGCTTAGACTTAATTGTATTCTTCAACAGTCTCTTTCGATTATACTATGGGGAACCTTTCAAAATTATTAATTAGTTTAAATTTCTATTTCAGTTTTTTTTAAATCAGCGTGGTTGATTTGCAACCACGTATTCTTTTGTATTTTTCCTGCTCCGTTCTCCTATGGAACGTAACTCCTGTTTTGCCGCTCGGCGGCTTGCGTCTCTTGACGACTGTCAGATTAGCAGTTGCTGTTTATTGGGAATATTTTGAGTATGTTATACTTAGACAGTTTAATTCAACATATGGTTATGTGGGGACCGAGCACTTTAACTTTCAGATATGTGCTTTATCTTTAACTCTTTCAAACTTATGCTATGTTGTGGTGATATAACAAATAGGGTTTATGTGAGTAAATAATTCCTTGATTGTCTAAACTTACATTTAATCATGTGGAACTCTAACTATAAGCGATATGCTTATTAAAATTATTGCTATGTAGAATAATGTTTGATTGGACGATAAGCAAGCTCTTAAACTTAAGCTTAGCGCTTTGTGTCTTCTAGAGCACTGAATTACATTAGATTGCTATGGGAAAGCGTAATAATTTGGTTCCGTAGATTTATTGTTTATCATTTAATGTCTTTAAAGTCCTGTGTGGGCTGAGCACATATATTTTTAGTACTGCTCTAGTTAAACTTTGATGTATTCGGGCATTGTTTGGATTGTAAGATACGTCCAAGCATAGCATTTATTAAGTATCTAAACTTCAGTTACGTTAGAGTACGTATTATTAACTCATGTATGTAAGGCGCTTAGAAAATGATGTTGATATTGCGTGTGTTGGGACTTTAATTGTACAGTCCAAAATACCTTAGCTGTCAGGCGGCGGGTTTATTATATTTGGAAGTTGTTACTTTATCTCAAAATACATTATTATAGTACAAATTATTGTCACCAGGTGACTATATATAATATATAGAGTTTAATTCTCATTTTGACTTTTGAGTCGTAACTTGTTGGCCATCCTTGATGGTAGTTATAGTTTTCTCTCACTTTAAACGTAACTTGGCGAGTTTACTAATTAAACTATATGTTTATACTGAATTCTAGTCATATTTATTATATGATATATTTAATTATAAATCTTCAACTTGGCTTGCCTTGGGCGGTACCTCAGCATTTGTAATATTAATTGTATATCTTCTATTTCCAATATGTCTAATAAAATAAATACTTTTATTCTCTGGTAACTCCTTGACTATTCCTGGCAAGTTAAAGTAGTTACACTAAAAAGAGGCAAGCTTTATTTTTATATTCTCAACTTGAAATACAATTGTTATTTGTAGTTTTGCTTAAAACTGTTTGATCTAAGTATTCTACCACTCAAAGAAATAGGGGTTTCTTTTAGTTTTGAAAATGTTGTACTCTTTCCTTACCCCATTTCACAAAGTTCCACTTAGAAATCTCCCATTTTAGGAATTATTTAGTTATCTGGAGCGGTCCATCTACCTGCCCAACAAATTTAAATTCCCTACCACACCTAAAAGTTATTGTTTCCTGTTTAAATGTCCCTCTCCTTTATTTTAAACTGGAGTTAGATTTTATGGTTAAATGGAGTGTTCCCTTTATATTTCTGGAACATTTAACTTTTTTTTAAATTACCTAAGAGTGTTTTGCTTCTACTTATATATTCCTTATTCTCTTCCTATTTCTAGGAGTCCCATTTTAAAATTTAAGACTTCATTATTACTTGGAGTTGTCCTTTTAGCTTCTTGCAGAATTTTGGTTTACTACCGTACAAAGAAGTTTTTTTTCTACTATCCTTGGAACCCCTCCCCCCCCCCCTCCCACTTGAATACTGCCCGATACCACTAATTCATTCAGGTTTGCACATATGCGTGTAGTCCATTGTGTCAGGAGAGGGTGCAGAGTTGCAAGACTGGGTGGTGTATAACAGTGCACCATCCAATGACTTGTGTGATGTGTGGCTTAGTTAAGTGACGGCACTAATACACTATTAGTGACAAGAGTGATCACACAAAGTGTGAATAGTGAGCGAATACTTGTGATCATGGTTTATTTATCAATTTGTGTTAGATATATTTCGGTTATCTTTAATTAATACTGCACATAGAGACATCGCTACATAATTCATTAGATACATTAATACATACTTCAATATCCAACAAACTACGAGCCAGTTTCATAGTCAAATTTAGTACGCCTCAAGTGCGGCGCTACACTAAGTACAAGACGACACCTACCTAAACCAGAATGGAATGGGCCGTTCTCGCATAGGAAACTGGCCCATTCCATTCGAGTTTAGGTAGGTGTCATCATGTAATTAGTGTAGCGCCGCACTTGAGGCGTACTAAATTTGACTATGAAACTGGCCCTACGGTTTGCGCGTGCGTGCGTGTGTGTGTGTGTGAACACTCCTCAAAGAGAAAGTTACAATATGTTGCTAGCATAAGTAGGAGCCACTGCCTTAAGGGAATTCAAAACAAATTAAGTTTAAATGTTTTGGATTTCAACAACTGTTTTCCATATTTTGTACTTGACTTTTTACAATTTCATTAACATTTAAATTGGGATCCAAATGAAAAGAAAGGTCAATACAATCAAAATGCAGATGATCATTACATGTCACCAGAGAATTTTATTGTAATTTACAGTACAATTATTTTATTTTTGCGTTCAATTGTAATTTTATATAGAGATTCAATAATATATTTGATAAATCAAATTCAAACAATCCCTTGAGAGGGGGTATTGATTAAATAAATATCTACTAGGTCTACACAATTTGTTTGAACACAAAAAAAAAAGAGTTATCTAGTATTTGGTTTTAATTATAATATTAAAAACAAATTAATGCTACTAATTTCCTGAAATTTACCATTATTTATATAAATATATATACCGGTACAGATATAAGTGGTAACTTATTTAAGTGTGTATATTATTCGCAATAAACAAATTCAGCTCATGCCCCAAGCTTATAAGATAAACTAGATTAGAATAAAATAAATTACTCAAAGCACGTTCTGGATATTTTATTTTGTTCAGTGGCCAGCCAATATGGCCACAATGCGTTCAGAGTAATTGTATCTACCAACGGAATGCAGTGTTGCCAATTTAGCTACATAGTCGCTAGACTTTGCGACTTTTACGGGTCTGAAACGACTAAGTTTCATTTTCAGCGCCTACCGACTAATATAGCGACTTTCCTTAATTTACTGTCGAGCTCGTTTTCATTATTTTAAATTTTAATGCTGTAGAATTTTGATTTTTGAACTACAGTACTGTAAGAACACATAATGCATTCCTTTGGTCTACATGGGAGCTCTAACTATATATATCTGTCATTCACAAATCACAATGGCATCGTTCAGTAACAATCTAGTAACTTTCTGGTACTAATCTAGTTGCAGCATTTATATGGTCGTTGGCAACACTGACGGATTTATACTTTTATTGTGTCGTCGTCTTCAACCCAGAACCTGTTACAAGCCTCACATAACTCCGCCATGTTTCGGATAAAAGACAAATGTTCAATTTCCGAAAATAGAGAGAATAAGAATAGAAAATGCCCCAAGCCAAACTAATATTATATTTCTCCAAATTAAATGTGTGACCTTGGTTAGGTTATGTTGGGCTGTTACATGTCCAATTAATTTGTGTAAATTGAAACGTACCATTGACATTGTGGTCATTTTTGACTGTCCATTGACGAAAAAGAGATACCTTTCAGTGACTGTGAGCCTCTTAAACTTATGTCTTTCAAAAGACATATACAGAATTTTAATAAAAGTAGACTACAGGAATGATTTCTTAAACTTAAATATTGATGATGAGTGATAATTTTGTATTATTTTGCTTTCAAATTGTTAATTAGAATATAGCACCATTTTATAGACACTCGGGAAGATTATTTGTATCATATTCTATAAGATTAATGACAGTAGAAATAAAAAATAAAATTGATATCCCCGTTAAGGATAATCTACAAAATATAATTTCTTCATAACATACAAAACCATTCAGATTTTATTTTTAGGAAATATATTATCTTATATGTTTTTTAGCAAATCATTTTTATGTCTTAAAGTATTATAAAGGAATTATAACACAGATAAATCACGAAAACATATGACTGGGATGTTAAGTTGTATTCAAACTAGGTTTACATTATAATACACCATAATAATCATAGTAATCATCGGACTAATAACCTAATTATTACTCCCAGATACACCAACATTACTCTATAAACAACTTGATCAAAAGCGTAGTAGTTTAATTAACAATTAGCAAATATTAGTGCTGGTTTAGTACCCCTATCTCCTAAAATGTTTGCAAAACATGTTTATTTTATTTTAAGAAGCAGTAACATTTATATTTAAAATTAATCAAATTTAGATGTGGCAAAACGTGTTTTAGATATAGCAGATATACTCAAACAATAATCACACAACCCCTTTAATTAATTTCTAGAACTAAAAATAACGCGTCTGGTAAACACTTTAAGCAGTTTGCATGAAATGAACACAAACATCATGGATGTATATTCAAAGTACATTTACTGTAAACTTGAGTCGTGTGGTCCAATAAACTATTAAAACAAGTTTAATCAATACAGTCTCAAAACGCTCAAAGAACTCCTACGTCATCACAAATACCAATAGCTTTATAATATTAATTCCATAAGCTAAGGTTCAAGTACACTTCCTTCGCGAGCATTTATATTTAATGATTATTTATTTAAATGGTTTTACAACGCAAACATAATATAAAGTGACTAACATAAACATTTAAAAAAGTTGTTTCTCAACAATTTCTGATTCATGAGTGGGGATGGACTTGTTTCATAAATGGAGACAACTAATAAGAAACAAACAGGAAAACTTGCACAGTTAAATATTTGCGTATAAACTTTCTTGAACAATATAAATATTGTCTTACACGAACATTGCCATGGAGGAGGTTATGTGGCATCAACCGGCCATGTTTGAACCAATCACAATAGCAGGAACGAGATCACGTGAGTAGCAGGCGCAGGCGCATTAACTCTGTTGTTGGCTCTCCTCAGCGATCAGTTGAGAGGAGTGGTGAGAGTGAGAGGGCGAAATGGGCTCAGGCGTCTGGAAAAATAAAGTTGCTTAGTTGTTTCTGTTTCTACAGACACTAACTGAGACATCATGGAGCAAGGTCAAGGTCGACCATGACTGTTGACCAGTACCTGAATGCCGGAACTGCCACTGCTGATTTGTTTCAGGTAAGTCTTGTCATCAAATATCTTCTTCTCTCCCCCTCCTGGCTTGTGTTTCACGTTGGACAGGGAGCCGACTTTGCTTTCCGCCTTAATCTCCAGCTTCTGAGACTCAATCTGAGAGATCATTTAAAATGAAATAGATTAATATAGCACTCAAGAAATAAAGAGGAGGAAGCATTTTAACCTCAATAGACAAGTACGATCATATAGGGCCTAGTTGGTATTCAATTTGATTTAATATCACAGAGAAAATATTAAAAAATATAGATCTATAAATAATTAACCTAAGTCAATAAATATTTCTACACAACAATGAAAATGGTAGCAATGTAAAATATAAAATGAATATCACTAAAGCTTTCTTTCAAGATGGAAATGTCCACTACAACAGTTTTCCATGTTGGATAAATGCACCAGAATAGTCCTTTGATCTGGGAAATCACTAAAATACATCTGTCAATATTTAAAGGTTCGTTTATCCCGAGGTTCGGTGTGTATTGCAGTGGAGTCAAGCAAGACTTGTGGTTTACATGATAAATGGTGTAAAACACAATTTAGCTAACTTACAGTGACAGGAAGATATTAAAAACCATAAATTAATATACATACAAGGTGTGTCTGAAAAGTTTAGGACTGCTTTTTTTTTTAAAGATTCTACTAGTGCCATCCATTGGCCTATGTTGGAACTATTACTATCAAGTCTGAACGTGCTAATTGTCACTCTGTAAGCATAAAGGAGTACAAATGATGGAAAGATATTTATTTAAGTTAGTGCAGTAAAATCGTCTCGTCATGGATCCAAATGACGGATAAAGAATAGTTATAAACCTTAACCTAGTTTTAAAGCTGTAAAAAGTACAATTGCAACAGTTGCGATGGTAGGTGCATCTTTTGGAGATGAAACACTTTCAAGAGACAACATTTCGTTTTTTACGGGTATGGGGGGTCTCGGAAAGAGCAGGAAGACGTCCATGAGGGCACGTAGAATGAATAGTCCTTCCTTTCTCGTACTGACTAGAACAGGACATGTTCAGAAGTTGTTCATGGGAAGATTCACATCCGCAAGGATGTTCCAGTATGTCCGATTGAGGTTAAAGATTTGAACAAAACAAAGTGTGTCTTTGTACCACTTGCACTAATGGTAGTACGACTTGTTAAGTGTATCAACTAAGATGGCAGACAGCGATCCAAACATAATTTTCTTTGAATGCGATAATAGGCTGCATGGGTTGGGGAAAATTCGTCCTGGCCAAAGAGACTCCGGTTTAAATAGTCTCGAAGCAAAACAATGTCGGTGGGTTTTTTTTATTGGCAAAGAACAAAAACAGAGTTATAGAACTTTTCAAACACGCCGTGTAGACCTATAATAATTTTAATAATTTGACAATGTAATAACAAGAATAAAATATGTGTGTATACTACAAAGCTTTTTTTAAAATAATTAAACTGTGCTGTGTATTCACTGAGCTGTGGAATTAAAGCAATCTACTTTAAATAAGTGTATTTATAGATATTTTCAAAAGCAATTATTAATTGGTGTATAGAGGAGAACTAATAGATTTAGAAATACAAATACTAATTTACATTTCAGGTCACATTAAATATCGCTAGCAAAATATCTGAAATATTAAGATGGTTTGAAAATAGCTTCTAGGCCAATCGTTGGATATAGGATTTTATCAACGAACAAGAAGTATTGAGACCAGAAACACATGGGTGGCTCCAATGTTTCCAATATTTGCCCAACTGGGGCAATGGCCCTCTAAACCAGGTT
>CABFVX010010464.1:0-13925 GCA_902151425.1 Timema shepardi | reverse complement strand
TCGGCTCACGCGTCACTCCTTGTCCGCAGCTATCTAGCAAAACATCACACTCCCATAGTGCCCCATCCACCGTATTCTCCGGACCTTGCCCCAGCAGACTTTTTCCTGTTTCCCAAACTTAAGACCGCGTTGAAGGGACGTCGTTTCCAAACCATAGAGGAGATTCAGGACAATGCGACAAGAGACCTGCGCGCCATCCCCCAAAGTGCGTTCCAGGAGGCTTTCCAAAAATGGAAGCATCGTTGGGAACGGTGTATTGGCAGTAGAGGGGACTACTTTGAGAGTGACAGTGCTTAAAATGTTGTACAATGAGTAATAAAAATGTTATAGCAAAAGTTTGGTTTCTTTTTGAACACCCCTCGTATGTGGTACTGTAGAAGAATGTTGAAAATAGCATGGATAAAGAAATAAATCAGATGCACCAAGAAAGACAAATAGAGCGAGAGAGAGAGATTTGTAAACGTTTACTAAAGCGAAGAGTTAATATGATATCGGCCATACACTCAAACACAAAATTGTGATGAAGCTAACTATAGAAAAGTCGTATATTGAAGTAAAAATACGAGAGAAAGAATCAGATAGTGCAAGATGTTGGCAAGAACAAGATAAAGATGAAAAAGATTTGGTTCAGGATAGGAAGAAGTGAAGAACTTAGCAAACCAATTAGGTAAAACCACCTTAAGTACATATATCCAGGGTTCAAACCCCAACCTCTTCATAAGAAAACCAGTATAATAAATCTTGGCATTTAAATAGCGTTCCCATCTATATGGTTAAAAGCTTATAATTTCTATCGCATCAACATTATTCTGATGTTAATAATTTATCGTATTGTCTGGTTTGACAGTTTCAGGGGGTTCCAGATTCTAACCTTGCCTGGATGTACTTAGGAGGGTTTTTTCCTAACTGGTTTCCAATCTCCTTCCACTCAAATGCGGGTGCACTTCTAAACTAATTTGTTTATGTTCGTAAATACCCTTGAACATGAAATTTAATGTTTGTTTCGTTTCAGACTGCCACATCTCCCCTGAGTTCCCTCCGATAGCAGGGTACACAGGTCACATACCCCGTCTGAGGGTCACTGATGCGTCCTTGAGTCAACGCTACAACACCGCCGCTCGCCACGGTCTCAAACTACTACAGAGCGAACGGGAGAAACGGCGGCAGATGGACGGCGCATGCGCGGCTGTCACATCCGTGCTGCATCATTCGGATAAAAGATATGCGGTACCAGCCGTTTGAAGTTGCTGTTGACGAGTGCCAGCTCACTAGGAATAGCTCCACCGTGAACTTTTTTTTTTAATCGCTGTTTTATACGTTTGGCGTATAAATGTATTATATTGTTTTCATATTCTAGATTTGATTAACTGGTCAATTATATATATATCTCTCTTGAACATATCAAAAGGCAACAATGGTATTTGGTAAACCATTCACAAGGTAAACCCAAACCATAATGTTCCATGCTGTAGTAAAAACCTGGACACATTGACCAACAAATTTTGTTGCCGGAAAAGATAAACATATAAGTACATAACACTGAGCGCTTACCAGGTACGGTTGTTGGTGCCAGAACCGTCAAATAGAAACATAGGATACTGGGAAACCTGGTGAAAGTGTAGTTATTGGTGCAATAGCAATAGAAAATCTCAATGTTGTATCTCTATAATATAAACTATTAGTTAGGAGTGCTCTGCAATGTATTAATTTGTTGTAAAAGTATCGCTGGATTGAACAAACACCGCACCCTAATCGGATGAGGTTAGGAACCAAAGATCTGTAGTAAGAGTCTGGTAGGATGAACAGTAAATGACAGTCATGAGCATTATTAAAATTACTTTCATATATTCATACCTCAAGTAATGTGATTTACAGATTTATATTTTGATAAATATTATTAATACTAATAAAATAACATTAATAATTAAGTAAAATGCTATCGATGTTGCCTTCAAAGCAATATGTTTGAATTTTCTAAAACTGTTCTTGCTACTAGAATCATAGTATACCATTACCATAATCTTGGCAAGAGAACACTGCTATTTCTATAAACAATCCGCCTGTGACTATGGTTAGTTTTTTTGTCTTGTCTCACAAGTGAATTCCATGCTCAAAATAATTAGAGTGATTTCTTACGTTTTAATCAATCCACGATTGAGTAGGCCTGCATGCAAGAAGTATGTTTGAACCCTATTTCTATTCTTCTTAAGATGAGGTAGGAGGGAACGCAAGTTTCATATGAAAAATGTGTTTGGACAAAATGACTACATTAATACTTCAGTGGATAAGTTTAGTTTAATTCTCTATACATAGTAGTATTAACAGTTCTTCAATATTTGTCACAAGAAACGCAGTATTTAGTGAGACACTTATATAATGAAGAAAAAAAATTCCTGGTCAAATTATTCACAGGGAAGCGACCATAGGCTGTTCCTTATTTTAGAAAGGAAAGTTCATTAACTATGTGATATTGTTCACATTTTAAGCCAAAGTTTTTTTATACTTTGTAAGATCACGTGACACTGTACATAATCCATCATTCCCATTTTTATTCCTCGGTACATTCTATACAAGGTTGATTCAAGAAATATTCGAAGAGGAAGGGACTAATTCAAAGGAAATGCATCCCCTTTAGCATTGGGGGAGGATGGGAAAATCACACGGCAACACCCTTCTCCTCCACACTTCACAGTGAACACGAGCAACAGACAACAAAACTTCATCTTCCAGTCACTGGTGACACAGTGTAGTGAGAATTTAATGCCATATAGCAGTCCATCCATGTGGGTACCTTATGTTAGTTTTGGACCATCACCCATACGTTCATGAAATTAATTAAAACTTTCTTAATATCATCATAGCCTCCTGAAACTTTTTTTTGCATAACTTGGCTTCTTTAACAAGATAAAAACTTTGATGGTCAACCTTTCTTGTTTAACAAGACAAGATTGCATGACGAAACATACATGTTTTTAAATCCACATCAAAAGATTTTTAATGTCTACAGGCTTCCATCAAGCTATCCCTCAACCTTGAAAGGGTCAGTTATTTCTGGTAGTAAATAAAGTTAACCATGAAATAAAGCTTCCCAATTTTTGTCTAAGTATAGTGTCAACCAATCAGAAGGAACACAATATTATAAACCCAGCTTTAACAACATATTAGTTGCAAACATGAACTAAATGAAAAGTGGGAATGACAGAATTACAATAACATGTTATTCAAGAGCATAGTGATTGTCATAATTATGAGATGGCCTCTTTTTAAAGTGTAATCTCTCTTGTTGACTAAATACATTATATAGATGGGAAAACACTTTGTATAAACATGTACAGTACAAAGTTTGTTGTTACAATTTGTGATGGTAAGCAAAGTGATGTAAATTAAAAATAACAGTTCAACCAAAACTATATTAATTAACTAGTAGATGTTATAGATTTTGCTCATACACAAATCACTTGATTTGTAAGAACATATCCATCCACTAAAAATGAATGCTTTAGAGAAGACATAATTCGTGATAGTGATTTAATTGTTAAATACTTTAAGGGCACTCCCTAGTTGAAAGGAAATATCCTCAAAGTGTGGTATTTACTATAGTAATAGCAGTTCTGAAGCTTTGAATGCCCCAAAACAACTCTCAATTACCTAAAATGTTGTATTACAACCCTGCCAAAAAGGTACTTTATTTAATAAGGTGCTTGATCTATAATTGAAATAATTTACTTTTATTTCAGAACTACAACTATTCAAAAAAATCTCGTTGGAAATAATCTAATTTTGACTTAAAATTAATTTTGTACTATAGAACCTAAAATATAAGCCTTTAAATCCTACTAAGACATTTTGATACCTTTTACCTCTCTTTTGGTGTGAGCCATATTTATAAATAACATACCAGTTCTTAAAAAAGGTGAGATTTCTGGGCCTCTGTAATGCGTTTGTGCTCCGGTAGGCAGTCCCCTTAATAAATGTTCAAGCTTGAATAATTTATAATAAAAAATAACTATACCTATAAACAGACCAACACTTTTTAGCGCCTTGTTTTAATAGGTACCAGTTTAGATTATAAACGTATGTACTAGTTACGCAAATGTGCTAGGAATGAGAAAGTTTCGGCTTAGGGAATGTCTACCTACATTTGTGTGGAGGGAGAGTGGAAAAGCATTTGAGAAAATCTACCCTTTGTAAACCTGACTGGAATTTGAACCTTGATCTCCCTGTCATCAGCAGTCTAGTCTATTGCAGACTAGACCATGTGGCCATAGAAATGGGCCAAAGCATTGTACATTTTTTAGAAGGTGGCAAAAGTGTTCTGCTCTAGTTGACGATATTTTTTAAATACACAAAATAATAAAGCTTTAAACAATTTCACCATAACGTTTGAGTATTATTATGTCAGGATTATATTGAAGATGTACTAATGGTTATTATTCTGACATTGGAAGATACTTTTCTGAAAGTTTTGAAAAAACTACTAGATCTACTTTAATTGTATTTATGTGCCATGTGGAGTGTTTTGAAGCCCACTCTTTTGATAGATGGTGTTAATAATGACGGCTGGAAACTAAATCTGGTGAACATTTGTCAAAACTGGCTATGTTCCTACATTTTTTACATTAAATACAAGATTCCTCAACATGTGGGTAAAGTATATGCCCATATATCGGAAGGCATTAGCTTATTTGAGAAAAACAAATATTGGTAATTGTTTTTAAGACACTAAATACATCTGGATTATTGGCCAATGAGAACTTGTGTGTGTAAATGGCAAACCTCGAACCACTCATGTCATATCAGATAAAGTATTTGACCAGTATTTGAACACATATCTCATGGAGATATAAAAATGGTGGGCCAAGATTTAAGAACGAGCTATCTTGACAGCGTGGTTGTCTTTTTTAAACAATACTGTGGCATAATTAAGCAATATCGCTTTTAGTGTGACTAGGAAATAAATTAAATACAGATTTCAAAGCAGGATATTTAATAAAAAAAGAATTTAGGAATAGTAGTCCCTGCATTTGTAAAAAAAAGTTTGTAATTTATATTCACAACTTCAGTAAACAAATTTTAATGGCTATTATAGGATGATTATTTAAAAACTTTTAAAAGTGCGTGTCATCCATCATGTACTACTGTGTGTCCCACAAACATTACAAAAATTCCCTACAGTCTGAGCACAGTAATTGTAAGATCCTTATTCAAAGTTTCAAAAAGTTAATTGAAATTTACATCCGTTACTGTTTACAGCCTATGGCATGGATCAATATTTTAATCAAGCCATATATTCCACTTTCGTCTTGTTAGGCCTGTCGTAGCCTCATATACCTTATTTAACCTAAGACTAGGACAAGCGCAGCATCCAGTCCCTGGCTGTTAATTCATCACTGTGAAAGGATAAACCCATATTTCACCAATGATAAATTTTTCGGCCATACCAGGAATCAAACCCAGCACCTCGAGTTCTGTAGACAGACATGCTACCGACTGAGATAAAGTGGAGATACTTTCAAACATTCATGCGTCAAGACATAAAATGCTGTCAGTTTTGAGTGCCATGTTGACCTTTTGTCATTTTAACAATTATAATTAAATCTACTTATTTACTTTCAAAAAACATTACAACATTTAAATAGTATAAGCATCACAGATGCTATAATACATTCATCAGAACTTTGACCTTTCCTGATAGTTGAAACGCTTATAAAACAATAGTGTTCTTCCGCATCCCCATCGCACTTTCACAAGTGCGTTTGATTTAAATTATTTGTCAAAGTGAAAAAACACACTTACATAGCAGATGTATAAAGTAATGCTTTAGTAACTTTTCAACTGCTATACAAGATCAAAATTACCGCAAATAGCAAGCATAAAAACATCCAAACATGCATGATCGTTACAAAAGATTTTTTTTTCATTGTTGACTCAAACATACAATACGTGTTGCATATTTGGAGATGAGATGATTTAAAAAAAATTGGGATTGAATATGAGTATAATATTATTATTATTATGAAATTATTTTTATAATAATTACTCCCTTTTATAAATAATAATATGTAAATGGTCAACTAAAGTGGTTTTTTTTTATAAGTTAATCAAATGGTTATTTTTCCTTTTTTTTCTTTAAATTTTGTGAATTTTCCTTATTTTGATTAAATATTATGAAAATATTTTGTGTAGTGCTTTAAATAATAACTATCATTCTCATATTTGAAAGAACCTAAAGAAATGGCAGCATTCGATAAATAATTACCACAATCATTATCATAATCATGAGTCAAATGAAAAATATGTATGAATTATTTAAACTAAAACACTTGGCTAGTGTGACCTGGTGGTAGATTATTTTAGTACTTTAAAATAAAGTTTGTTATTTTATTGGTTTGATTTTACATTGTGAACCCTTTTAATATTCTTAAAAATCTTGACAATATTTCACAAAGCAGTTGAAAGCTTTTACAAGGTTTGTACTTTCACTATTCCCTAAATCATTTGGAAGCATTTATTTTGCTTGATCTTACCAAAATTTTTCATTTGAAATCTTGGAATAAAGATCTAGAAGTCTTTGAGAGATTTTGTTAATTATTTATGTGTTTTTTATAATTGTGTTATGATGTAATATATATCTGTTGGTGTGTTAACTAATAAAATTTAAT
This sequence comes from Timema shepardi, assembly GCA_902151425.1. Taxonomy (NCBI): domain Eukaryota; kingdom Metazoa; phylum Arthropoda; class Insecta; order Phasmatodea; family Timematidae; genus Timema; species Timema shepardi. The sequence goes on along the minus strand of CABFVX010010464.1, from coordinate 7,263 downwards.
GTCATAAAAAGTTTACTTTGCTTAGCCATCATTTAAGTACTTGCTTTAAGGCACTAGGAGCTCGAAAGTTCATTGCCTTACTTAAAACGAGTACCTACTCAACCTATCCCTATCTCATTCAGGTCCATTCTAATGTTATCCTTCCATCTGCATCTAGGTCTTCCCAATGGTCTCTTCTCATTGGGTTTGTCAGTCTATAACCTGAACACAATTCTAGATTATTCCACTCACACTGCATGTTCTACCTACTATAATATGTGAGAGTTGATTACCCTAACAATATCTGGTGATGAGTACAAGGTATGTAACTCATTATAATGTAACCTCCTCTACTCTCCATTGTCTCCACTCCTTGGACCAAATATTTTCCAATGTAGGGCCTACATTGTTTTCGTGTTTTAGAACACCCCACAATTCTTCTTGTCCACTAAGGTTAGAGAACAAGATTCACAAGCATGAACAATCCATCACTATATTTATTAATTAGTTTTTGATATATGAAGTTAGGACAGAGGGATACACACTGCCGGAAGTTAAGGCTACTTGAATAAGGTGACAGACAAAGGCTAGTGTGAGTATTGATATTTATATATTGTAGCAGCGTATATATTTTTTTATAGGCGACTATTAACATATATAACAGAAAGTTAATACAAACAGTACAATATATTACTAATAGAACAAGAAATTTAGTTTACAGTAATTAATGTACCCTCTTATAAAGTATAAGCCATGTATGATGAAATAAATACAATGTTTATTTATATAAATAATCAATATTGTTTAATATGATAGTTAAAATAAATTTATTTTTAATAATGAAACTTTGTCATAAATGTTATTTAAGTTGGGTAAAATAAATATTTAAATGAGTTTTTCAACATTCACCAAGATGGCTACAAAGATGACGTGTAAAGGCCCTGACACAGACTCTGTATCTGTAGATTCGTGGTTTGTAGCCCGTGGTCCGTAAGAAATCGATTATACAATATCAAATTGCTCTGGCCACAAAGTCCTTATCCGTAAGTCCTTACTCCGTAGAAGTTGCCCAACTTTAACTTTCTACGAACGCGTTTGTACGGATTACCAATCACAGCCGAGTAAATATGCGCATGCGCCTTGAAAAAAAGGAAAAATGGCACTGGTAGAATCCATCGCTATGGAAACATATACAAAATGAAAAGATGTCTACACGTGTACCTATTAGAAACATTTTTCTAAAAATATAAACACCCAGGGAAGAGCGGCTTCTAGGAAAATGTTTTCTGAGAAATACTAAGCTCTCATAAATATTGGCTTTGCTTTTGTAGGTTCAACAGCCCTATTATTTTGTTTATACTCCATTTACTAACGTCATTGATAAATTATGGATACTAGGGCTTTTGAAATTTATTCTCTACTTATTGTGTTCGGCAAAGGCATCCTTTGTTTAGTAAAAAACTTAAAGACTTTAAAGACGCTCTAAGAAAGGAAAATGCCAGGCTAGGTATTTCAGAAATCGTCGGTAAAGTTTTGGCTACAAGTAGGCCTACTTTTACTTTGGAAGCCAAACCCCTTTCTTACAATGTTGCGTTTATTTATGAAAACTAGAAAGAAAAAAAAAGATATGCATGCATAAATAGTTTCTGCTCGTATATTCTTTTTATCAGACCTACTAATTTTTCAGGCAGTTAGAAAATCCACCCGAGTTAGAAAAATATTTGTAATAATGGAACCCAAACCTATTTCCATGTTGTGTTTATATTGGATCTAACCATCGACAATAGAAAAAAAAACAGGCTATCTTAATAAATTGTTATCTGTCCATATGTTTTTATGAGCCTGGTCCTTTTTAGGCACATATAGAAAATTCACCTGAACTAGGGAGGAACCTGAATTGTATCTCCTTGGAAGAGACTCTCTTACAATACTTTTGCCACAAACAGCCCAAATGAAAATCCCGAATTATATCTCTTTTAAAAATTGGAATTATATCTCAGAAATCTTGAATTGTATCTCCTTGGATCTTTCGATACTTTAGACACAAACAGCCAAAATGAAAATCCTGATTTATATATCCTTTAAAAATTGGAATTATATCTCCGAAATCCTGAATTGTACTTCCTCGGAAGAGACTCTCTTCCAACACTTTACATACAAACAGCCCAAACTGAAAATCCTGTATTGTATCTCTAAGTAGACGACCTTAAGTTTTAATTATTTTGCTCATAAAGAATAAGTAAAGCGGAAACGTTTTAGATTGTTTTATTTTGTCATAAGACTGCTATATGGCATAACAAGCAACAAACTTTGATTTATGCTTAGTACACAATGAAATAACAGAGGGTAGCATAGGATAAAATCATTCAAATCATTGTACATAAAACAATTTATATAGGATTTTTATTTTCATCTATGTTTGAAAAATTAAAAATCATTTTGTAAAATATGGAAAGAGTTAAGGCTGTTGATATTTCGTAACTTTTATCAGAAAGTGAACTGTTGGCTCCAAATAATAGATTCCGGCTGTGTTATAGTTTCAAAAATAGATAAACTTATATACTACATTTTTTAATATCGTTTTAATTTTATCAAATGGACGTTTTAATTAATTGAATTAGATTAGCAAGTATTTCAAAACTATTGATTTTAAGTAGCGGATATTTTACATTTGTCATAATGGTTTGCTATAGATGATCTTGTAAAGATTGCAATATGAACGCCAAAATACTTTACAAAATATCTAATATTTATTATTACATTTAAAAATTGCATTTTTATATATCCATTTGTAACTATTTCTTTTAAAAACTTCTATTAATTTGATGAAAGTTATATTGAAATTATTAACATGTTTGAGCTTCAAACGGGGAAATTAGAATGAAATTTAAAATTTGACTGACTATATGCACAGTGCAAGTAGCTTACACTTTCAACGGTATAGTTACATGTTTTTTATTAATTAATTTAATAAACGTTTTTAAACTATTTTAAAATAAAATATTTTACTCATTAGTACGTTAAGCATAAGTTTATATATTAATATCAGGGAGTAAATATGTCGGGAAATGGAAAGAGAAAATGGTTTGGTTAGAATGAGCGATTTTTTTTATCAAGCTCATTCACATCGGAGATCACGAAGATCAAAAGTGCAATTATCATATTTTCCAATGATTAGGAGATGAAGTTTTATATGGGTGGCTTATCATAAATTGTTTCCCACTCTCCCTTCAAACAAATGCTCTACACACTTTATATAGATTATACTTTTTACATCCTTGTCCCATTAGTGTAACGGGTGGTAACATGCAGAGAAAAGAGAAAAAAACCGTAACTTATGTTAGGAAACCCAGGGAATCTAATTAGAATGAGAAAAAAACATGGAATTTAAATAATTGAATTAGAAAACCTCTTGACGCTTTTAACGTTTGTTTTTAAAAGTGGTAACCAATGTAGTAATCAATTTAATAAACGTTAAAATCCTCCTCAAGACCAGAAAAGAGTAGTGGCAGAAAAGGTCTGGTTTGAAAATTCTTTAAAAATCATAGAATTGTATAAGTAGGCTAATGATTTGTAGATATACTGTGTAAATATGCGACCAATTTGAATTGGTTGTAAGATATGAAGTTTGTAAATAATTTATACACACTGCACTACCAAGGTAGATCCCGATCTCCCCGGTTACATTTGGGAGTGTAAGTAAATCCATTCAACAACCCTGCTGGCAATTACAAGATATAAAACACAGGTTTAGTTAGTTCTAATTTATGCAAATGAGATACATCCCTTTAAATTAGATGTTTTTATTGTAGAGTATTAAAAATACATCACTCCTATTTTTTAAATAAAATATGCATTAATGAATATATTAACTTAATAAAAATATATGATATAGATCTTTTTCTGAATAGGTTGTATAAAGTTTGTGAATTTATCTAACATGGATCTATTTGGTTCTAGCTGATTACTAATTATGTCCCACATCTAGAGAATTGTTCAAGCCATCTGCGTCCATAAAAAATTGAGTACACTAGTTGTAAACAAAGAGTATATTTCAATGGTTGGATACTTGCATTTACATAGAGTAAGAGTGATTTAAGATAACCACACATAGCATGTATAGTCGGGATTTGAGCCCTGACCTTACTATCGATGGTTCAAACTAGATGAAACTGACATCTTTGTTAGCATGATCATTGTTGTGGTAAATTTAATGTTAATGTTTGTAATTACGCTAGTGAATTAGGAAGGTTGAATTTACTTTACTTAAAAAGGTAAATCACCAATATAAATCTGCTATAAAATGTTATCTAACATAATTCTAATGAGATTGACTCCGTATGCAGAGGAAATAATTGGCGATTAGTGTGAATCTCAACGAAATAAATGAATAACGGGTCAAATTTTTACTAAAAGCGTGCGAGTGACTGAGATTCCCAGCCACTATCCACGCTAATGGTGATTCTTATTTGTAAAGGCCTACTTTTATTATAATAATGAGGTATTTTAATACATATAGGTTATATATATATATATATATATATACATACACATAATAATTGGTATTGGTAATAATGTATACTAATATATATATAAGGTAAGATCATATAATCTTACCAATTAAATTAGGCCATTAGTAACAAGTGTGATATCGATATCGATAACTATTAAAAAAAATCAAATATCATGTCAAATTGAGGAGTTTTCTTAGCACTCAGTGGCCCAATATATACATAATAATATTACCCAACGCCTGTAAACTAGAATGTACCGGCTCAGATGTGCACGCTTGAAAAATAGAACCAGTTCCTAAGGTAACTCAGAAACGTTATACTTTGATAAGGATTCGAACCCTTGTCCTTTAACTTTGGACCTCATTCAATAAAACCCCAAGATTACGTCCCAAAACTCGGCATCACTCATTGTAGAGAACAAAGGTGATAGCTGGTCTTTGGTTCGTTAGCTAGCAACAAAGTTGAAAGGATTAAGCGGGTGGGTGGGGGAAGGGGGCTGTGGATTGTAAGGGCACTCTTAAAAGGGTGTAGTATAGAGGGGGAAGGAGTTGGTGTTTCAACTGCCATAACGACAGCAGCGCACCTCTGGTGAGGTGATAATATATGGAACTACTTAGAAGAGAGATTTGAAAAAACTCAAGATGTCCATCCGAATCTTAACACATTATTGGAAATGGAACTTTTGTGTGCTGAACTGCTTGCTCCTTCCTCCTCGCCACGGAGGTACTAAATTGTATCCACTTGGAAGGGTATCCACTCCGACAGTTTTGTAATAAACTGCTTTTGTAAAAATCCTGAATTGTATCCATCTGAATTATATCCACAAAAACTGGAATTGTATCCTTTCGGAGTGGTATCCATTGTAATAAAATGCTTTTGTAAAAATCCTTAATTGTATCCACATGAATTATACCCACAAAAACTGGAATTGCATCCACTCGGAATGGTATATATTCCAACAGTTTTGTAATAAACAGCTTTTTTGAAAAATATTAATTGTATCCACCTGAATTATATCCACAAAAACTGGAATTGTATCAAATTGGAATAGTATCCATTTCTACAGTTTTGTAATACACTGCTTTTGTGAAAATCCTTAATTATATCCACAAAATCTGGAATTGTATTCACTCGGACTGGTATTCATTCGACAGTTTTGAAATATACACCTTTAAGAGAAAACCTGAGTCATATCCACAAATGGCCGATTTGAGGTTTAACAGAAGGAACGTTTAACGTAAAAGCTTTGTCACACTTCTCGTAGAGGGTGGCAGGATAGAATCTTATTACTACTTGTATACTAGATTGCAGCCAAATCAGTATGTTAATTCAATCAAATTATTTAAATAAATTTAATTAATAATTTTAAATGCGTATACTCCTATAAATCTGCCAACATTATATAGAATGTTAAAAAGCATAGCGTAATAAATTACTTCTGTTTTCCAATTGAACACATTGCTGTAATTAGTTTGTATTTTACTTAACATGTACTGTAGGGTAGAGTATGTGCTGCAGATTATATTCATATCCTATATCAGCCAGTCCTGCTCGATTATACACTTTAGGTCAGGGGAACAGAAGTTAGACGTATGGACATTAGGCGCACCTTTTATAAGATATAAACAAATTGTTTGCAGTCAACATTGATAACATTTTACTCTTTTTTACTGTTTTTATAGATATTGACTATCTTTGTGTTAATATTATTACTGTTCACCAAAGTTTTTACTTTTTTACTTGAAGATGCTTCAAAAATTAATTCGTAATCAAATCGATATAGGTGAATTTAAACTAAGTTTGTTATTAGTGTTCTAATTATTTTTTCAAGTGGGCTGTAAAAGTATTTTCTTAAACACAAATTATTCAATCTCTTTAAAGATTACAGTGCATACTAGAACATTAATTTTTAACCTTATTTAACTTGTATGCCTTTTTTTAGGTCAATACTTTTTAGAGAATGTATCGACTTCTATAATTTTAAAGAGATAAATCAATTATTTTATTTGGCAACAGAATTTAACCACTATGTTAAAAAAATTATTCTGGAAAAACTAGCTTTAATTTATTCAAATATAGTGAGAAATGAGACAATTTTGATTAATTCTGGCAAGAATTTTATTAATGTAAATTGGCAGCACTGCTTTGCTCACATCCTATTCTCAGTGAGTTCTACTAATGGGAAGAATCGAGTAAAAGTAGTCGACCATATTTGTGTATCGTAATCGGCAGTGTTGTATATTATAAAATGTATATGTTGTATATTTGACTAGAGTAATTGATTGTATATTATAAAATGTACATGTTGTGTTTATGACTAGAGTAGTCGAAACATATGATTAGAGCAGTTATGAAATATTGTGAGTGATATATATATATATGAGTGCAGAGAAGGAGAAGGGTTGGCTTTTTGTTAATAATCAAATGTGTATTGTGTTCTTTATATACGAATAAATAAAATAATAAAACACAAACATAACATGGTGTCAGAAGTGGACGGTGTGTTAGTTAAATTGGGTTTTTAGTGGAGAACTGCACACGAATGTACAATCAAGTGGATAACCTTAAAAAACTCGATTGATAGTAAAACAGAGTTTTTTGATGTTGTGTCATTGAAGTACGCATACGAAAAATAAGTCTGGAAGAATAAGATTTATCATAATGAACACCGTTTTTCGCCCACTACAACCATTAGAATTAACCGGCAACGTATCGGAAAATTGGCGTAAGTTCAAACAAAGATACACACTGTTTATAGAAGCGATAGGAA